>VXBL01003488.1:334002-358299 GCA_013400195.1 Aramus guarauna | reverse complement strand
TTTCTTTTTCTCCTATGAGTCACCTGCACAGTTTGCTCAATTTCTATGTGAAACAGAAGTGGCCAGCACAGCACATGGTGTGGACATGCTGCTGGGATCCTCTGGCCAAGCCCAAGGCGAAGATGTGGCAGCACCAGCAGCAGGGCCACCGGTGGCCTTGGGGGCGACGGGGCGCAGGTGACAGCCAGGGAAGCTGGAGGAGGTACCCAGGGAGTGCTGCTCTTCAAGACCGGCATCTACATCTCGCGGAATTATCACTCAGAAGGGAAGTGAAACCTGGTGAACGTGGTTTGGGACACAAAGGAAAGACATGAGAACTCAAAAGATGTTCAAAAGAATAAATTATTGTGTGGGTCTGAAAGATTATCCCACTTTTTGCCTTACTGAGGCACAACCAGTTGAAGACCCAAGAGGTTTCCAGTATCTTAGGGCAAGGCTCTGCCTCCTGTCTGACTCCGGGAGTGGGTAGACAATGTTGTAAGTGTTGGCTCTGCACCTCCCACCAGCTGCCAGTGAGTGCAACATGGACACAGTCCCATGCAATACCTTGAATGTTAGATGATTATTTTCTATGTATATAAACCATCTTGGTGTGTGTGTTTGCATGCCTGTGTGTACATGCGTAGGTGCATTATGTCATGTATTTGTACATTGTTTAATTGGCTGCAAATATGGATGTACCACAGAGATATATTTTCATAGAACTGGTACAAGGTGGAAATACACAGGACTGCATGTCCTGCAAGCCTTTTAAATATATCAAAACACAAACCGAAGCATCTTGTCCTTTAGGATCAAAAGCAGCGGTGGTGCTAGGGAAAAGTGCTAGAAAACTTCAAACTGAAGGCCTTCCTTCCTTCCTTCCTTCCTTTTTCTTTGTTAGTTTCATGAATGCTGGCCCCAAAATAATTTTTTTTTCTGCATGGTATTTTGAGTATCATCACATCACACGAAAATACAATATAAAAAAGTATAATTGTAAACTATATCTTCCACTTCTTAACCTGTAGAATTGTCCTTAGCTGTTAGAGGAATTAATAATTAACGAACAAGTGACAGCTTCAAAGGTCAGAATAAAGGATTTGCACACCTGCTGGAAAACTGGAGTTAAAAGATTAAATAAGAATATATCAAGCATTATTTCCCAATTTGAGTATCTGTATTATTGATACCCACAGCACTTGCTGAAAGAAAGAAGCAAATGTGTTTCTTTTAGGAAACTTTTCTAAAAAAGTAAGATTTAGAAAATTAACAGATTTCATATTATCTTTGATTTTTATCTGGATTATTTAACACTGTAAGAGAATAAATGACCTAGAAATGATCGTGTAAGTCTTTCCTTTTACCTGTCAAGATAAGCCTAGTGAATGTAGTTTTGAAAGACAAGCAGCACTCTGTTTTGCAAGCCTTATCATTGAGTTATTCTTCCTTACAATCAGGAAGATGAAAATAGTGATAGTAAATATGACTCAAGGCAAGTGAGGATTGCAAAATTAGATCCTTGGCAGCATGGAGACACTTAGATATATTAGGATGAAATCACTAGGGGTATAAAATCAATGAATGCATATTAAGACACATTAATCCTGAGTTTAATGTGGCCTTAATTTACTGCAGTTTAATCCTCCTCATTTTCACTTTCTGCTAGGAACTTGTACTTTGAAACATGAAAATTGTCATATTGCCGAAGTGTTTGACACTGTGTTCCAATAAGCTTGTCAAATGTAAAACTTAAGTCTGCAAGATTAATTTCCCTGTAATCTTAAAGGCTGATATTTTGAAGTGCATTTTGGAAGACTAATGCAGAATGATTTAGTGCCCCATTTGGTAGGTGGCTTTCACTCCAGAAGACAGTCTCTTAGGACACTGTTTAAGCAGCAAACTACTTTTTTGGGTAACAAAATCTGTAGGTGTACCTTACTAGTGCCTGGAAGTTAGAGTTACTAAGAAGGAGGTAACTAGTATATGCATAACTCACAGACAATTGCTGTTTTCAGTAATCTGATACACTTTGTCCTATCCACACAGTGCTCAGTTGTGCTACAATAAATATCAGCTATTGAAAGGGTAAATTCTTTGCCAGGCAGAAAGATTCTGAATTTAAGCTGGTGTGGAGTAGCAGGTAATATTTGAACTTTACCCCTGCCAGCCCCCCATCCAGACTATTTCAGTATCTGGTTTTGTGTAATCCTTGTTTTCCTCTCTGCTTTTTTATTAGTGTTCCCTTGGCTCACAGTGCAAATATTGCTCCCAGTTGGTGCAAAAGGCAAGGTAGCCAATATCTTTTCCACAAGGTAAACATCTTGTCCAGGATACACCTAAGAAGGACCTTGGTTTCACACTAAGGGCTTAGGCAGAGCTTGATCGATGTGGGCATGTCAGTCCATCTTATTCTTTTCTTCAATAAATGAATGCAAATCATCTTTTGACTGGTCAAGAGCACAGTGGTCTAATACTATCCATTCTGTGGAGCTTAGCATACCTCTTCATCTATACACCCAGCTTTAAAAGGATGTAACCTCCGCTTTCCTAGTAATAAACTTGTTTCTATTCTTCAGCTGAGGCCCTTTCTTTGGCCACCATGGTGGCTGAGATCTTTGAATTTACAATTTCTTTAGATATTCAATCTTCGTGCCCTGGACAAGTAAGGTACAAAAAGGAGGAAAAGGCTGATGGAGGTAAAAGACAAATCCACGGGTGGATGTCATATGACAAACAAAGTGAACAAAATTGTCTTAAAAGCTTTGGTTTACATAGATGCTGAAATAGTCTTGGGATGTAGCAATCTGGAAAAGACCACCTTTTTTTCACTTTTATCTTGACATGATGAAGGAATCACGGAACAAAAGCCCCTAGAAGGGGACAAGTAGCAGACTTTGAATGATACACAGGTTAGGCAATGGTTACGTGTTGAGCATAAGCACACTTTCAGAACTGATGCAGTTTTGGAAATGGTAATGCCATAAACAACATAAAATAACTTTCATCATGATTTACCTAACATTAAGGTTCTTACATGACAGTGACAAAAAAAACTGTAGACAACTTTGAGCTTTAGAAACCTTCTACCATGATTCGTTTGGATTGTGTAAGGATCTTCCAAACGCCTATGCCTCTTCCACAGTTATTGTTAAAATTAACTTTTTTCCCCTAGATGAAGACATATTAAACAGACACAGGAAAAAAAAAAAAAAGAACAAGTATTTTACACAGAGCGACAAAAGATTGTAGACTCTAAAGCCCTTCTGCAAAATACTCTCAAAAAGCAAGGAACTGTGCCTCCAGTCCACATACTTGAATATTTCCTCAAACATCTCCATGTCCTCAGGATTTATTTTCAATAATTAAAAAAATGTCTTTAAGTGTAGTTCTCAGGGGTGGAGCTGATGCCCCATGTCAGTATTTCCACTAACATCCTGGATTGCACATTCCATAGAAGAGCATAAAGTGCTATGGCATTGTTGTTTTTGTTTTTTGGGTTTTTTTGGCATTTTTGTTTGTTTGTTTGTTTGTTTTTTAAATTTAATTTGGAACTTCTTCACCCTTTCCATTATTATTTTTATTATTATTATTGTTTTTACCTTGTAGCTCCTATATTCTTGTAATGACACATAAGAAGGTGCTTAAAGGTCTTCTTGAAAGTAGCATTGCAGAGCGCATAACAAGCAGGGTTGATGGTGCTGTTGATATAACAGAGCCAATAACCTATGGTCCATACAGTGCCGGGGATGCAGGATGTGCAGAAGCTATTGATGAGCACCATCACATTGTAGGGGGTCCAGGTGATGATGAAGGCCAGGAGGATGGCCAAAATAGTCCTTGTCACTTTTTTCTCTCTAGAAGGAGGTGGTTTCTTTTTGGCTGGCTGCTTTGTCATCTTGACGATTTTCCGGGCTACACTATTCTGCTTCTCCTCCCCATTGGTGCCGACTATCTCCACAGTAGTGTTGGTGGGGGCACAGCAGTCACCCTTTTGGGACTTGGTGACTATCCTGATGCATGTCAGCTTGGAGTTCTCCACTTTGAGATGGTCTTGGGAGGCAGAAGCCTGGCTGGCATCTTTGGCAGCTTCATCCTCTTTTATGTTGGAAGCAACCACGCTGACAGAGGTGGAGTCATTGGAGCTCTCCTTCTCCTCCCCTTGAACACAGTTCTCTGTTACAGTCTCTCCAGTGGTTTTTCCATTCTGAATTTTGCTGTGGTCCAACCCATCCCCACTGGTTGGGATGTTGTTGTTGTTTGGTTTCACTATTTTACCTTGGACAAGGCTGGGGGAAGCTGTATCTTGGTTTTGGGCAGCTTCCTTTTTCCCTTTCTTTATTCGACTCTTACTGGCTCGAGAGATTTGCCAGTAAAGGACAGTCATGATGATAACAGGCAAATAGAAGGCTGCAATGGCAGTGCCAAAAGTGACGGCAGCATTGGAAAAAAACTGGATATAGCAATCCCCGTCTGGGACAGTCCTTCCTCCCACAATGAACTGCCAGAAGAGAATTGCAGGGGCCCACAGGATGAAGGACAGCACCCACGCAGCTGCGATCATCATGCCTGCCATCTTAGTGGTCCGCTTTACAGGATATGTCAGGGGCTTGGTGACACAAAAGTATCTGTCGAAGCTGATAATGAGGAGGTTCATTACAGAGGCATTGCTGACCACATAGTCAAGAGCCAGCCAGAGGTCACACACCACAGGCCCTAAGGGCCAGTAGCCTATCACAGTGTAGAGGGTATACAGGTTCATAGAAAAAATGCCGATGATCAAGTCAGCGCAGGCCAAGCTGAACAGGAAATAGTTGTTGACGGTCTGTAGGTGCCTGTTGACTTTGATTGATACCATGACCAGGATGTTCCCAATTATGGTGACTAGACTGAGAGACCCTGCTACCAGGACGATGAAGACCACCTCAACAGTTTTATAGGGGCTCTCCAGAGCCATCACATTTTCAGTGGAAGAGTTTATGTACGTTGAGTTATTCATTTCCGTTCTGCTAACAAGATACCCAATTATCGCTTAAGCCTGCAGAGGAAAGAAAACAAAACAGATAGTGTCATGACATTAGTCTCTTTGCCTTTAGGAAATGGATCCCAGAAAAACTGCTTGGAAAAAGTTTAAAGGTAGAAAATGTGTGCAGAAGGACGGGTCAGATTTGGCTAATGAAAACACTTTGCAACACATAATATCCTCTTAGGAGTAACATACCGATAGGATACCTCTAAATATGTAACAAAGACACAACATTTGAATCCAGATCTAGATTTTCAAGTTCTCAGATGCATTTTTCTCTTTGTCCTGTCATAAAACTAATAATGACTTGAAATTTTGGAACTGGATCTGCATATTGATTTCTTTCCTACTAACAAAACAGTCCACTTTTCTTATTTCAAGCCCTATTCCAAACAAACAAACAAAAAAAAATCCAATCCTAAGGGTATGCCACTCTCATAACCTGAAGGTGAAGATGTGATTTACCAGGAGCCAGATCACATGAAGGTGACTTGTTTCCATCTTTCTTTCATGTTCCACCTGGGTATGCTTCTGTGAAGTTTATGGAATAGGTTTGCGTCATGTCTCCCTCTAATTTTCTTATACTGCAGATGTTTTTTTTTGTCAACACTTGTAAGGATTCTGGCACTGTATCAAACTAAACTGAGTCTGCCAATAAACAAAAAATATTAGGTCTGTTGAAGTCAATAGAATTGGTAAACTCACCTCAGTTGAGCATCTGGCTATCTAGTTAGATGTGTACAATAATTATTGTTTTTTCCATTTTGGTGAGATTAAAGTGATATTTTACATCCTCTTGACTATATGTACCTGGAAAAAAGGAGGTTTTGTCTGGGATTTTTTTAATGTGATGAGGTTATCCCTTGATGCTTGCTTGCTTGTACTTCCCTTGGCTTCTCTCAAATCAAAGTGTTTTTAATTTGTATCACATAAAGCTACGACAAAAGGTATGAAATGGATATCAGGGTAATGATAAAGAAAGAAATAGGTAAAAATCAGTTCTGTTACTCACAACAATTCTTTTGTGCCATGTATAGCCTACCAGCAGTACTCAATAAACAGTAATTAAACTACTAGCAATACACATTTGATAGAAGACCAAGAAAACAGCATATACTTTTGCCTTAAGGTTATATGCTATCCTTTTGTGCATCCCCTGGAAGTCAATAGAATGCACTGGAATTGTACAGCCAGTCTCCGAGAGCTCATTATTTATGAGCTGTGCTCAAGGGATTATTGAGGCATGAAGGCCAGATGTGATAGAGAAGTTAGGTTTTTTCTAATTGGAATATTCTCCTTTTTTCCCCCACCCATAAGGCATCACTTCTTTAAGACAGAGCTTCTAAAATCTGGGGTGCAATCAAAGGAAGACAAAAAATTCAGTTATGTTTGGTTCCTCCCTACATCAGAGACCAAGGAACCCTTCTCTGGCCCTTATGACCAACCTGCCGATGCACAGCAACATACAATCCATGTCACTTAAACAGAGCAATGCATTTTCACTGTCACTTCATCACTGCATATTTTCTTTCAGATGCAAAAGGAAGAAGATGATACAAAAAGTCAGCACAACAGCAAAACCCCTTCTGACCTCTAAGGAAAAATAAGCAAGCCTGTCTCTACGGAAAAGTCAAAATGCTATTACCAGGGTAAAGGTTTTCTGTCTGAGGCGACTTTGTAATTTATATTGAAAGAAATATAACTGGCAGAAGGTGGGGCTCATGCATTTGCCTTTGCTTTTAAAAACAGCTAAAATTTGTTTGCCAATTCCATGTTGAAGTGAACACATGGATAAATAGAGGAACATAAGGCTAGACAGACTTTTTTTCCTACTGTCTATTCACAGGTACATCCCTAAAATCCTTGGGATCAGGTTCAAGAGAGCAAAACTGTGAGGAGGAATGCTTTAATTAAATATGTGCTTTGTATAGTAAGAGTAGGCTGAGGGGAATATAACAGAATTTATACTCTGTGTAAAAAACAGACAGGAGAATAGCCCAGACATTTTTAATATATAGGACTGTCATTTCAGCAATTCACTGTGTGCTTTTCACCCAAAGCCTCACAGCTGAGCAGCTGGCTATCCAGTCAGATGTGTAAGATATCAATTTTTTGGGACAAGCTAAGAACCTCTCCCAAGCAGAGTTATTTATGAACATTCTTGACAGAATGCATTTTTGATGAAAAGACAAAATAACTCACAGAGATGTATTGATTTAAAAAAAAAAAAAATAAAAATCAGCTGAAAGAGTTCGCAATCCAGTGCTCTGCAGCTACCTCTGGTGACAGAGAGTGAGAGGGGGAGCAAGAAGGGAAGAGAGTGAGAGAGGATCAGAGCTAAAAAAATTATGCTTTATGATAGGAAAACAGATGTTTCTCTACAATTTAATTTTGACAAAATTTTCAGAGGTTATGTTTTCATTCCACTGAAGAACTAAAATTAATTTTAAAACCTTAAAACTTGTTGTGAAACCAAATTACCACCTCCAGGCTAACTTTATTCCTAAGTCTTTTCAGCTGATTTTTTTTTTTTTTTTTTACCCACTTCCAGTGGAAATATTGGTAATTCAGTATAAATTCCCTTGATTTTATTATCTCTAGTGCACAGAACCAGATGAGAGCTAAAAGCCAATTTTACTTGTTAGGAATAGGATTTCTCTGTGTTCTTTTGCATGGAAACAAAGCAGAGGAGTCCCTTTCCCTGTGATCTCTCTTTGCACAAAAGTTTCCTGCCAGGAGAAGCCTGGTAATTTTGGAAGGCAAATTACATTGATCATTATGGCTTGCTTAGGTATGGAGAAACATACCTGTTATCACTTACTCCAGTGAAGTCTTCCTTTGCTTGCATCAATATGATCGTAAAGTGAACCATGTTTTGCTGTGTTGTTGATGAGAAGGGGTAGGGCTGGAGAAACATTTGATGTCAATGGACATATGTCATTGCTGCTGATGGTACTACCATTATGTGAGCAGAGACAGGGGTATGTATGCTTCCGAATCCAAGACCCCCTGAAATCTGCTGGACTGTTTCCTGCTGGCTCCAGGAGGATTTGAATCAGGCCCATAGTGACGTTTCTGTTTCTTATTGTGGCCATTTGCTCCCTTGGTACAGGACTGCCTGTGGACTACTTTTGTTTTTGTCATGCCAGGGAGCCCATCTCTCCTGCTGGAGAGACAGTTGTTACGGGAACAGATGTTATTCATCAGCCAGACCTACAGGGCAGAGGCATTTTAAGGTAATATGAACTCCCGTTATGAGAAGTACCAGATCTTATTCTTGAACAAACAGATCTCTCCTCTGCAAGCCCATGGGTGTTTGTGTGAGTTGCACAATATGGCACCGAATCCCGGGGGCTACCATAATTTATCTTTGTATACTAAGTGCATTCTTGCTTAACAGACAATATCCAGAAAAGGCAAGAAATTTCTCTTGTGACCTGAACACCAACCAAGTTAATTTTCTGAAATATATTTTAAAATATATATGACTTTGTGGAATGCAAACACCATAATCACTGCATGGAATATGTCCAAAGCCAAGAAATCCGCATATAAAACAATTCTTTGTTTGAAATTTGATATGTAGTTGGGAAACATTTCCAGTGCAGTAGTTTTTCCCCTCTAAAGCATTCATAGTACTGAAAATTATTCCCTTCCCTTCTCTTGACTAGACAAGAGTTTGGGGCAGAACTGGGGAATTTAGTGGGCTGTACGATACATGCACTTTTGGCCTGGTGTGATGCCAGGTCTTTTTGCAGTGAGTAGTAGAGAGGCAGCAGGGCACAAGTGGGTTGACCTGGACCCCCACTACGACTCATATGGAGAAATGTAGTCCAGGCTGGCACAGGCTGGAGTAAACCTTTGCAGAGTGTGCTGACAGCCATGGTCTGCTTCGCTTTCCTTCGCTTACCTCCCTAGCAGTTGCTTGTAACAGCAAAACAGAGGTGTGATGGGTGAAGTCTGTAAGCTGGGTCATTGTAAAAGGGAAGTGTGGTGAGTGTGAGGAAGCAAAATGATGCCACTGAGAATGTTCATCCTATTCCATTGGAGACCATGATGAGGAGGCCTGCGGAACCAGGAGGGCGAAGAGAAGGGACAAAGACTGCATGTCACCCTTAGGGTCATGAACCTCAGACAGGAGGTATTTAGGTATTACATCCTGCTAACTGCGCTTTCCACTTGCCCTGACAGGATCCCAACCCTTTGGTGCAGATGAATCTTGTAGCAATCATTGTAAGTTTAAATTTAGAATATACCTCCAACATCTGTCACAATACAGGCTATGGAAATGTTGTGTATATTGAAAAAAAAAAAAAATGTTGATATGACATGCCTGTCAAAGTTTGTTAGACAAATCCTTCCTCTGTATTGTGCATATTCCCAAGTTAAATATGGTAAGGATTTAATGGCTTCTTTGAATCCTCTGAAACCATATAAAGGTCAAGACATAAAAGAGAAACAAACGATTTGTACCTGAAAGTTATAATTGTGATTTAAATGGGATTACCCGGGAACCTATGTGCATTGCTACTCTGAGCACTTTTCAGCATTCAGCTCTCAAACAAAAGTAAAATACATTTTTTAACTTCTCCTCTTTGATCCAGTTCCTCTCCAGTCCAAACCTATGTAAAATGGATTTGATTTTTGCTGTAGCAATAATAGATTTTTTTTTCCTGAAGTGATTTTGATCCTGAACTGCACTGGTTTTGATTCTAAATTCCTTCCTGGCACCATTTAAAGCCACAGTGTGGAAAAAGAAGAAAGAAGAAAAGAAAAAAAAAAAAAAAAAAGGAGAGAGAAACAAAACCCCTAAGCCCATGACAAATATACTAGGCATGTTAGTCAGAATTTATTATGGACTTTAAGAGAGATTAGAGATTTAGTCTGGACTTTTGGTAAAAAATACATTTCAGAAAATTCCTAAATATCAGAAGACTAAAATCTTCACCACATGGGTTACATTTTGCAATCCATTTGAAACTAGAAACATCTTTGCAAAGTGTTACTGCCTTGTTGTGGTCCATTCTTCTCATTTTCATGCACTTTTGTTTTTCTTAATCAACACATGTCCTACAAAAAAAAAATTCTGTGGGCCTATCTGGATCTACTCTTCCCCATTTCATCATGAAGAGTACCTAAGGGCAAAATAAACAATTTCTGCACATATCTTCAAACAACAAGTAGATCAGAGTTGTAGAGCATTAACAAAAGCACACTAACTGTGCCACTAACAATAATTGAAATAAAGCAAAAATAAAAATACTCCCCCTAAAACAGCTGGGAAGTGTACATGAGTAGGTGGTAGTGCTGGCATCAACACTGCTGCTTCAGTGCTATTGTTAGGGTCTGAGGATTTGTACAGCTATTAACTACATCTTGCTCACAGCTGTTCTAATACTCTAAAACTGGTAAATATAGTGCATGAGCCCAATTGGTTTGTATTCAAAATCATAGAATCACAGGAAAATACCTTTAAGATCATCGATCCAGCTGTCCATCTAAAATTTCCAAGTCCACCATTAAACCATGTCCCTAAGCACCACATCTACATTTCTTTTAAATACCTCCATGGATGGTGACTCAACCACTTCCCTGGGCAGCCTGTTCCAGTGGTTGACAACCTTTTCTGTGAAGAATTTTTTCCTAATATTCAATCTAAACCTCCCCTGGTGCAACTTGAGGCTGTTTCCTCTTTTCCTATCACTTGTTACTTGGGAGAAGAAACCGACCCCCACCTCACTACAACCTCCTTTCAGGTAGTTGTAGAGAGTGATAAGGTCTCCCCTCAGCCTCCTCTTCTCCAGACTAAACAACCCCAGTTCCCTCAGCTGCTCCTCATAAGACTTGTGCTCCAGACCCTTCACCAGCTTCATTGCCCTTCTCTGGACACGCTCCAGCACCTCAATGTCTTTCTTGTAGTGAGGGGCCCAAAACTGAACACAGTACTCGAGGTGCAGCCTCACCAGTGCCAAGTACAGGGGGACAACCACTTCCCTACTCCTGCTGGCCACACTGTTCCTGATACAAAATCACACAAGGAAAAGTATAGGCAGTATAGACAAAAAAAATGCAATAATCTCTCCAGTTTCAGGAAATAACAAAAGAGAAATTTTTCCCCAAAGATCTGGATAATTATGTATTTCTACTTTATTGGTACTATTCTTGTTACTGTTACTATTGTTATACTGGTAGTCACTCACTGGTACTAGGGCACTTAAACTATTATCTTTCTGTAAGGATAGTTTTGGCTACAGAGATGTCTTTGTTTTTCAGGACCAATGTAATCAAGAGAGAATTTGCATTTGGTCTTTGGGTAGCTGACATCATTCCAAGTTAAATTCTGCATTGTAATTCATTGGGAAACCTGAAAAATATGCTTAGTATGCATGCTTTTATCTAACTGGTTTTGATCCACATAAAGGGATTTTTACCTCCTGGACTAGAAGAGATAACTTCACTCATATGCCTCCTTATTCTTGCTAGGATTGTATATAAAGAAACCTTGGTCCCAGACCAGTGAACAAATAGCCAAGTCTCTTGGTGATTATATGACAAGGCTTTTCTCTGCACTCTGGTGGAACCGCATGATATGGCTGCCTGTATGTAAAACTGACTGAATACAATGGTCCATATCATTCCCTGAGTCCTACCTGCAATACTGCGCACCTCAGCTTATCAGAGGTGCTTACATGCTGGAGGGAATTTGCAGAAAGGCAATTGAAAAAGCAGAGTGTTTCACTACTACATTTCAAGCAAAGTAAATAGTTCAGAGTAGTTCCACTGTGGAAAGTTAGAATAGAATAGCAATTTTTTTCCTTTTTCAAGTAAGCTGTGAAGTGTACGTTGCGTGTCTGAAAATCTAGTTATGAAGATCAAAATAATTTTTTAACACAGAAATCAGAAAACAGAGTAATTTTTGGTCTATGGAAAGGCAAAATGGAGCTCTTATTGAAGCATCCCACAGTTTTCTCTAGAGGGTTGAGTTAAATGGATAGGATCTCCATCTAGAGGCACAAAAGGGCAGCAACCACAGAAAGCAGTCGTTTCCAGCAGTAGGATGCCTCCAGTATGTGCTGAAAATTTAGATACTTATGTGTCTCTCAGATGGTGGAGCCCCACATTTTATTACAATTTACATTTTATTATAATTACAGAGCAGATATATATATGTTTTGACAAAATTCTGAAACCATTAGAGTTAGATATTCCTGTAGCAAACAGCCTGAATACTGAGGTATAATTAGACTGGGGTAGCCACTGCACAGACACACATGCTCAGGCCTGAGCTTACTCATTGCAACCAGTATCATTTAGGTGTCACTTTGGGCATGATCCAACTCAAAGTGTTGTTTCAGAGTAGGTTGTGAATGGGTCAGAAGAGTGGCTGCTGTCATCAAAAGGTGACAAAACTAGGGACAAGCCATGCCACACACAGATTTCGTCAGCAGACCTATGCTGATTTCCATTGCTAGCTAGAAAAGGGAGATCAAAGTGACAGATCTCCATTTTCCCCCGTTACTGGAAGTTGACTGGAGCTCCTCACACCAGTCAACTCCAACAAGATAAGTTTTATCTGACTATAACTATCTTCTTCAAGCACTTTAGATAAAATATTTACACCAGATCTCAGATTAAAATTATACCTATCCTCAGTCATGAGAAAGTTCCCTCAGCAGAAGAGTTATTTAAGCTTCTGGTGAGACTGAATTAAAGATCATTAGATTCCAGGATATGTTTTCTGAAACAACAGTGTCATGATAGGTAAGTACTCGCTCTGCAGCCCAGCATGCATTGGAGGCACAGTACTTCATTATTCTCGTATCAGCTATCATGCCTATGCTATTAAATAGAAAAATCTTATGAGATGTAGTCAAAGTTCCTGGGGAACAAGTGGCAAAGTTAGGGAAAGAGGAGAGGGTTCAGAAGGCTGACTGAAGCCAGCTCACAGTTTCTTCTGAATACCTGGAACTAATGAATAACAGAAACACATCTCTTATTTAAAACATTTATAGGTCGATCTAAAAAAAACCAAACAACAAAACAACAACAAAAAAAAGGTCAAACAAACAAAACCCCAAACCCATACTCTTTCTGTTTTTTACTGGTTTAAATTATATTTTTCTGCTAAAGCCTGAAGAAATATTGGTGATGAAATAATAAGAGAACTGTAATACAGTACAGGAGGTCTCTCAAAGAAACACTGATCAAGCCCCTCAACCTGCCAATGAGTCCAGCAGAGACATGGTGATATTTCAGTGTATCTCTGCATATCTCTCCAAGTCATGGAGGTCCTTTTGGGACCCTGAATAAACCCTTGGAGACTCTCACTGTTCCTCAGAGATTTTGCAGCCTTCAGTAATGTCTCTGACAGGAATATTAACATACAGAGGGCCCAAAGGGACTCTTACTGAAGTTAAAGTAAATCTTTTGTTTTCCCTTGGTTGGAAATGGTGTTAGTACATTGCTTTTATGAGTGATTTCCTTACTCACGATTTAGCAGACTCACTTGTGATACCTCTGCATGATCACTGAACCTGCTTTGGAAAGTACCCCGTTTCTTTACTCAGCAAATGCTTTTGAAATTCTTCTAAGTCCACCATGGTCACTCTTACATGGAGTTCTCAACAGCCTGAAAATCTAGCCTGTTCTGCTCCTGTGTGCATTAATCTTGGAGATTTTTACACATCTTCCATCTTACTTAACAGCTTACCTAAGATGTAGATTAGAAGCACCAAAAAGGAAGCTCAGATATAAAAGGAGTTGGTGCAAATTCTTTGCAGGAATTTAAGCATATATTGAACTCAAGTTCAAAGTGGTTTCTGAGAGGACAGCTAAATCTTTTTTAGGCTTGTATTTCTGCAGACTGTATTTAAGGCAGTGATAGTGAAGCAGTAGTTAGAAGTAACCTAGCTAGCTGTTTACCTTACCAGAAGGGAGTGGTACCTCAATTCCCAAATCAGAATCCATATTTCCAAGCTCATTCTGTAGTCTGAGATAAGTCTGTTTGTGAAAAATGGAAAGGTGCTAACAATACTTAACAAAATGTTTGTAAAATGTTTGAAAATATCGAATTGTTTGCTACAGCTAATTATAAACATGTTGATCACAGCTATGAATGTTTATTGTGAGCCTGCACGATCATCTCCCATTTTGTGGACAGAGAACCTCAAAGTTTACATATTCCTTGCCAAAGGAAGGAAATATTTATTTAGCAGTTTTTCTGGAGCATTTATGTTCGCAGTTACTACATTATTACAGGCTCTCTAAGTCTCTGACTGTGTTATGTTTCACTAAGTGACTGCTACCTACTTTAATTACATAGACTGTAGTTGCAGACTAATTGCATTTTTACTCCGCTACAGGTTTAAGAAATTCATGTCTAGTTCTGGCTCTGATGTCTAGCTCCAGAGATTGGTCTCAACACACTGCAGTTACACTTAACAAGGTAAAATATTTTAGCTTTGCATATGAATAATTCACCATGGCATTAAGAGAACCCCCTATCCTATGTTAAACAATAATGTAATGTTTAACAAGGTTAACTTAGTAACAGGAAACTGAGGGACTTGTCTCTGACCCATGTACCTTCTGTTAAAAATACATTCAGCATCACTGGGCCAGAAAGACTAAAATGCGTAAGCAAATATTCTCAAGCTCTCTGCTCATTTTTATTTTTAAAGAGACATTGCAAAGGTTGTTCACAAACTTTCACCTCTCTTACATGTTTGCAAAAATAAAATGATGGGAATATTTGAAATGCAAGATTTCAAAAGTTCTAACTGGGATTATTTGAAACCAAAACTATTAAAAGCCTGGGGGGGCATTAACTAACACAGGACAGAGAAGAGCAGGCAATTATTGTATGCCTAGATCTGCACTGTGAGGCATGAAAAAGCTACACAGCACTCTGTTCCTAGGTGCAATGCTTCAGCTCAGCTTCTCCCTCGTGGGATGCAGTTTACTATGATTACTAAACACAAATCGTTATGCCTCTGTCACAGGAACTGCTTGGACACAAGTGTGTAGAGAAAATACTGTTATCCTACATGGGATTTTGCAAACCGCTCTTGTCACTTTAGCAACAAAGTCTGTGGGATACAGAGCTTCCACAGTGTGATGGTGATGAAGATACCTGACATCCCTTGCACATTTCATTCTAATTCAAAGACGAATTTAAAAAAAAAAAAAAAAGAAAGAAAAAAAAAGACTTTTGAGAAAAAGGGTTGATTTTGAAATTCAGGCTTCTAGAGACTGTGCGATTATGGTTTACTGCATGGGAATCTCTTTCACGGCAGAAACACCACATCAGCTTCACCTAGGCTGTTGCTAAAGTGACTTGAATTGCATTGTCAGTTGCTCTCCCATTTCTGGTACTGAGGATCTCAAAATGCTTTCATTAATATCCTGAAATTCCATAATTATGTTGTGGATTACTCACTCCCTTGCTTTGGCAGGCTTAGCTGTTAATGTCTACAAGTTTGCTGTTTCTTGTTCCTCATCTCAGACCACCTTCCCACAGCAAACATGTCTGAGGAGGAAAAGACTACTAACTAATACATTTTGTTTCCTGAGGTTTTACTATACTCTCGTCTTCTGCAGTGTCACCTACATGGTCCAGTTCTCTCAATCTAATTCCATATTTACTTAAAAACTCTTTAAATTGGGACTTGATGGTAAAGTAAACTTATGGTAAGTGAAATACTATCTAGATAGGAATACTATCTAGTAAGCTACTTAGGGAACAGTCTCCTCCATCAAACCGCTGAGTCCCTGGAGTGTCATGTCTGAGATTAAATCCCTCCCACTGTGCCATGCAACAGCAGCAGCATCACTCAGCAGCGATTGCTGCATTGCAACGTGCCTCCATGCAGCACAAGCCTATATGATGGGCACTGGTACATGCCTAAAGAAAGACATATCAGGAGGTGTGGACAAGAGAAAATAGAAAATAAATGGGTTGAAAGCAAGAGGAAGGAAATGAGGACAAAACTGAGGTGTGAATGAAAAAGAAAGGAAGTTAATGAGGAGAAAGCAAGAAAGAGTGACTGCAAGAGAAACGAAGAGTTCTGCAAGAGCCCTCACCTGGGCTCTTTGAAACGTGTGATTGAATTTCTACAACCTCTGCATGAAACAACAATTTATATGGTTTGTAATTCTCCTGACACTTCCTATTTTGCAATTAAATAATTTTTGTCTTTTCTGTTAGAACTGAATAACAACAAAATGAATATTTTAAAAAAGTTATCTGAAGACTGGTGTCCTTTTTTACTCTTTACCTCCCTTCTCCCCAGCAGAATAGAAACAAAATTAAAAAACACATAAGCAAAATCTCCTAAATAGACCCCTTTAAGTCTATTGAATCATGCCAATTTTCATTTTGTTTTGAACTACTTCTTTGAAAGGGTAGAACATTTAAAACTGTAGGAAAATTATTGACAAACATTTTCATGCAGTTTAAAAATCCTTATCTTTAATTGCCATCCCTCACTGCCCGTTTTCAGTAGAAATTCCTCACTGAGACAGGTTCAGTACCTGTCTGTATTACCCCATGCCAGCCCACAGAGAGATCAGCTAGCATTCCTTCATGCCTTGCACTTTGAGCAGTATTGTTGAAGCACCGAAGTGGCTTGAAGATCTGAAATCTCACCTCCAACAGTCATTCAAAACTTTAATTTCCTAAATCCTGCTGCCATTCACTGAGACTTGGCCTCTGTAACCTCTTCGGAGAAGAGAATAGAAGTTATTTTTTTAAAAAAGTTACCCTTCTTTCCCTAAGTAAGAATTGCAGTGTATTCAATTTTCCTATAGATACATTTTTCCCCCCTGTAGATTGCTTTTGGTTTTTTTCTGTGCTATTATTTATGTTGTGGACATGAACTTATTTCCCTTTTGCCCTATCTTTCTTTTCTTGCTCAGTTCTGCAGCAAAGCCACGACCTTGGGACTGGGACCATTAGCAATCAATTCTGTGATGGATCTGCCTCTAAAAGGGATGAGATTCAGATAATCAAGCAGGATTCAGAAGTTTATCTCCAGGTAAAACTGGCATTTCTCATAGAGTTTCCGTATTTCTGCCTGTCATCCCTGGGGAATGCGAATTGTGCAAAAGTACAATGGAGAGAAATTACATAAAGTAAGCAATGAAGGGAAACTGTGACCGACCTCCAGGGACCCCTGGAGCCTGGTGTCCAGCACACCACGTCCCTGCTGTCGCAGCCGAACTGGCAGAGGCTCAGAGCTGTGGAACAGCCACAGCTCTCCATGAAGTCATGTCCCGGGAATTTGAGCTGTCTTGGTATCTTTTTTTTCCCCACTCCTGGTTGTATTACTAAGTGCTGCCTCCACGTCTCCTCTCCTTAATGGCAATGGTCCTCTCTCAGATCTTTTCAGCAGCTCTGTTTTAGGGAGAAGCAGATTCTGATCTGTAACCTGTGGGTCTGGGACAGACCCACATCACCCTTCCTGTTCATTCCCTTTTTATTTTTCCTTGCTGCCTAGTGCAGCATCTGGTTACCCTTCAGCCTCCCTGGTCTTTCTCACCTTGTTCACCTCTCTGCTGTTCAGATCAGTCTTCTGGTTATCATTTTCCTTAGGTTACACTCTCTTGTTTTTCTCACCTTCTGGTCTAACTGTTACTCCCTTTGCCAGCAGCATTCAGCTCCCATTTTTCTGAGCACTTTGAACTGCAGAAAGGCAAAAAAGATTCATGCAGTCTCATCTAAGACTCCTAGCAGGTCTAGCAGGAAGCAATGCTGTAATGACACACTGCGGTGCTGCCCTCCCACTCAAGATGAATATTGGGTCAGGCTGCTCAGTGGCTCTACCAGACAACTTACAGAACTAGTCCTGACCTTCACCAGCTTTCCACTGAAGTTTGTAAGAAACTGGTACGTCACTATTGACTGTTCTAAAATCATGAGAGCCTTTTTGAGAATTGTCAGTGGGGCAGAGTATCCTTTATATAATATCCTTTATGTAAGAGAAGTAATGAAAATTGTTTTGGTTGAGAAACACCGAAGACCTGTGAGTGGAGAATTAGGAGATGTAACCAGTCAGGACTGAGGTGTTCTGCAGATCTGTGTGTTTGATTATGAAGTGAATCAGATCCATCTAAGCAGGAATTGTTTTTGGTACGTACGAAGAGTGGTGTATTGTGAGGGTATTTTGAAGGGACGACCTAACAACAGCAGAGAAGTGTCAGTACGTTTTTAACAAAGTGAAAGTATCCAGTACTAGCAGAGCAATAACAGGGCTGAGTGGAACTGAAAATGGTAACTATACTTAATTTATGCACATATAATAAATAATTATATTATATAGAATGTACGTGTATGTACAATTATTTCTTCATAAGCAAATTACACCAACACAGTCACTACACACAGTAGCAGTGAGATGCTTCAAGTGGAAAGGTAGAATCAGGATGGGAGAAATGATTTTCCATTGCTGAAGCTTTTGGTTCTCTGCAGCTCCCAGAGTTGAGGCTGAACAAATCCTCAATAACGCCATGCTGATTTGCAGATGTCATGTACCCCAGTCATATATGCCTTGTGATATTCTTTGAGAAGTCTATGGCTCAAAGGCACATTTCACAGCTCCTTGCTCTCAGTCACTCACACTATAAGCCTGTGACTTCAAAGGGACATCTGAAAGGAAATGTTTGGAGGAAAAAAAAAAAAAGTGAGAAAGATTGTCTGCTTGTCCCTTTTTTTTTCTGCTCATGATATAACAGGCTTAAGATACTTTGGTATAACTACTTCTCAGTGGGTTATTTTTTTACTTCTTACTTTACAAAGACCACAAAAAGAAATTGGCAGAGAGTAAGAAAACAGCTGTGTGATCCCAATCCAGATGCTGTCACCTTAGAGTGGGCTTGTCACAGTGCAGGCAAGTGACTTTCCATATCTAAGCAGGGTCCTTGGGTCAAGCTGGAACGATGTCCAAGATAGTGACCTTCAGACTTTTTCATACCAGGACTTTCAGTAGTAGCATACAGAAAAGTATGTACTGCTCCCTGCTGCATATCCAGTCATAAAGTAAGAAAAGTCTCTGAGGGTTGGTGGTGCTCTTCCAGGATATAGACAACATCACTAAAATGTTGTCTTCTTTTGTTTCTGAGCACAAATGAGGTTCAGTTCTAAATTCAGTCCATTTCAAGGCTTTAAACATGTTATCCATAACATCAGTCTCCTCCACACAAATGAAGTCCTGAATGCCTCAATGGTTTTCATAAAGTGTCTGAAGTGGGTTTTTTGGGGGTTTCTGGTGGCTTTTTTTGGGTCGTGGTGGTATACAACTATATCTAAAGTAGGATTAAATTCTTTTTTACATTTTTAATGAGTTAATTTGGGATATTTTTCTTTTAGTCTGTGTTATGCAATGCAATCACATTGAATGGCTGAAGCAGTCGACACTGAATGGTTAAAATGCAGACACTCTTGTTTGTAGAAAGACATAATGGAGGCATTTACAGTCAGGTTAATATTTAACCTCCTAATCTCTTTAATGTTATGGTTCGAAAATGCCCTTTAAATTTAATTATCTGCTTCTTTACATTTACTACTTTGCAAATGAGTATTTAAAAATGTCAGTCATCTCTACAGAGATCTATAATAATTTTGTAACCACTCGTAATGACACTGGTCATCCTAAGCAATGCCACTCAACCCACCATGCCACTGACAGCATCATTTATTCTCTTCTTAATTGCCTGAAGTTTGCATATCTAGGACCATTTTTTCAAGGGATAGTGTTCTTTCCCCTTTACCCCACCATATATTAAAGCATTTCAAATCTTAATAGAGTACAGTTTTGCATCTAAATGAAAAGCCTTTTAGTAACCCAAGTAGTAAAAATCTCAGTAACTGATTAGGGATGGGTGGCATTGTCATGAGAGAAGAATTGTTCCAGAAAAAGGTCTAAATTATTAATGTTTAGACAAATAGAAAATAACTGTCAGGAAGTAACTTAGTATGGAGTCTACATAAGATATAACCTATGTCAATACATTATCTATACTTTCATATCAATTTCTCAAATGTTTGAAGAGCAGGCAACAATATTTGAGGGCTTTTTTTCATGGAGGATATTTTGGGGGTCTGCTGTTTTTGAAAACGTTTGTCATTCTGACTGTCAGGTGCAACAGAAAGATGAAAACTGCATTAGTGCAACTATGTGATAAGGATGGGCCCTGCAGGAATAGATGGCAAGGAAATAATTATCAACACAGCGTCCAATGATATCCAACACCTTGCCTCATCTTATCAGCTAACACAATCCAGGCTGACTGCTATCGTCAGCTAGGTGGTCAGTGGAGAATGACAGCACTGGATATCTTCCCACTTCTTATACTCCTGCACACAGCAATAAGGTGCCCCGTGGGGACCTGGGAACTCTCTGCTGAGACAGAAAGGAATGTGAAGAGTGGTACCATTGTTGCTTCATTTCCATCAGTAATCTCCTTTATGCTTCTAAGATCTGACACAAGGGATGTCTCAGTTATCCACACAGGCTGGAAACAGGCAAGGGACAAAAAAATGTAAGGGATGTGGAAAAACACAGGACAATCTCTTACTTACATCTTATCAGATGTGTATTAATTCTTTCTTTCATTATCACCAAGGTAGGTATTGCAAATGCATAATCCACTTAGATCAAAGATAGCACATTTGAATTGCATCACCTGTGCAAAGAAGATCAAGCATCCAAAAGATGGCATTCCCAAATAACACAATTATATCTGGTAATAAGACAAATGTCTTTTCTAGCTACTCCTGCTGGGTCTTGTGATTTACTTAATTCATACCCCATACTTCTGCATAATCTGTTTATAACCAAACATAGTCACACAGTTCATAGTTATTTGCAACTACAGATTTGGCAGAGAGATTAAAAGAACCGAATGCTTACACTTTTTCAGGGCAAACCTCTTCTTCCTGCCTTGTAGTCTTCACAGGTGAAGGAGATTTGTTGCTTTGGACTAGTTTAGTGCTCTAGACAGTGAGAAACTGATGTAATTTACCTTGAACTAAGCAGAGCCAGTATGCCTTAAACTCCTGTGTAAATATACATGGACTTCAAACACAAATAGAAATTTGAGTTTGAGGCATTCTAGCAAATTTGTCGTGAACCTGCTGCACATAGCTTGTGATACCATCTGTTCTTTCAATACTGGGAAACAGGGTGATGTTTGAGAATGAGTAAAGAGCAAACCAATGTATTCTGATGCAAAGACTGTACCGGTATTTGGCTGAGAATAAAGACAATGTAGCAAAAAGAGGAAAAGTTCATAGGTTTCGTAGATTCTCTTTTGCAATCTTGTGATACACATTGTGCTTCTGTGGTCAGAGAGTGGTTCAATCTACCTGTGTTTGGTTACAGCCAGTGTAAAAATAAAGCTTATGTAGTAAATTCGGATGGATGAGCCAAAAGATTTGTTTTGGCAGGGCACTATACAGGAAGTGACAAAAAGTGTTTGAGATTTTTCTTTTTCTGAATAGGAAGGTCATAAAGTTATTTTTGAGATTTATAAGGAAACTGACAAAAGTATTAGTACTAGCAATGGAGAATGCCAAGAAGTTTAGTGCTTCAATTTAGATAAAGAGTTAATAGTTAGGATGCTCATATATGACTTTCTTAAGCTTATGAATTCAAGACTGCTCACACGAATGTGGCATTTCTTGTTCCTGGACAGCCAAGACACACAGTTTAGGGCTGCTTCTCTTTCATTGTATTGGAGCCCAGGAAAGGGACCGTGGAAAGTCTCCCGGGAGAAAAGCTAAATGAAAGCTCTCTCGAGCCTCAGAAGAACATCTTGAATAAGAGCTTGCCATGAATAAGCTATGTTTGTCTCTCCCCACCCAGACAGGTTAAAAACAGTGTTGAGATTTAAGAAATGTTTTGAACTCTTGTGAGGTTTTTTTTCTAAATGCTTTTGTCAGCTATAAGAGAACCAGCCCACATGATTTTGCCTCGCCAGCCTGAGTGGTTAAGACTGTTCTGACTCTGATGGGACTGTTTCTTTCAGAGTGAGAAACTAGTAACACAAGGCAACTACTTACTAGTAAAATTTCCTTATTTACAGGAATCCTTTCTGTTTCCCTCGTCAGGGCTGACAGGAGCACTAGCAAAGTCTGTTCCTGGCAGGCACTCTGCAGCAGCCTCTGTGGCCCAGAAGCCCTCTTGATGATTTCCACAAAAATCATGTTGAAGTGACGTCCAACTCCCCCACCTCCAGCCCAGGCACAGCCTCTCATCACCAGCTCAGCCCTTGAGACTGCAACTAGGGAAGTGCCTCACATCGTGTAGTTTCCCCCTGTGCCTTGGGGAAGGACCTCACTAACCAAATAGGCTTCTGTGTCCCACCCGTTGAGCTTAAAAGATTGTGTCTCATCCCTCCTGGTATTAACATGGTTTGTTGTTATCTTTGGAAAAAAAAAAAAAATGCTGGCCAATGGATTCCTTTAACCTGTTAGCTCCTGATAACCTTAATTTGAACCAAGCACAGTATGGTGAGCCACTGTACAGTTTCACTGAATTTATGAGTGAGTTTCAGCTGGGATCATTTCTGGTGCAGCTGGGCAGTGGCCAGCACAGCAGTGTCCTTACTCTGTCTGAAGCCTCTTGCCTCTACTCTGGTGGAGCATCGATTAGGGAATAATTGTGTTCATAACTGGCAAATCATAGCAAAGGTATATGGAGACATCAGATCTTCTGGTCTCCAAAAGAGCTTCTCTCAAAGTAAAAGCTTAATTAACATTCTTAAAAGCATCCATGACTTATCTATTGAGTACTTTTGGCAGATTAGACTTTGTTATTTGCACCATTTCACTTAGATTATTACTAATATGGGGCAACAGTTACTCTTCAAGATTTCCCTGTTCACTTCCTATTTTCACTGTGACAAACATATCAGCTAGAGAGAAGAGGCAATTTCAAACAGGAACCTGTGAGGAGCTGTCAGTGTAACCCCAAACAGCACAGCTAGCTAAGTAGCACAGTCCCTCACCTGCTACTTTCAGAATATTCAGAAGACACCTGTGTGCCTTTTTCTCTCGCAAGACACATGTAGGAAGTCTGTGAACAAAATGAAAAAGCATCCCAGTGTCAGATATCTCTGGCATCTGCTCTTTCACACAGCAGGAAGGTTCTGTTGTGCATTGTATATCTGATCCTACTCAGCTCAGCTGACACCATCCTAATTCAGTATGGAGTGTTTCCTTCCTTTTAAGGAAGGGAGTTGGGTGTATTCCTTCCTTCCTTCCTTCCTTCTTTCCTTCCTCTTACAACCTGGACCCTGATGCTGTAGGCTTATTGTGTCATGTTGGCTATCTCCTCTTGTCATCCTATTTTTGTTCAAGGACCTGTTATATCACCAACAGTGACAGCAGCTACTCCAGAAAATACAAAAGGTGGTTAGGGCTAATTGCTATTCAAGCAATTATTTTTTTCTACTTCCTTAAAAGAAACCTGTTCAAATCAAAATTCCACAATGCCTGCAAAGCACAATCTCTCTTTCTCTGTGTGTGTATGTATGGAATGCATATCTATATCTATTGTAGTTTTGATACTTCCTATACTTTTTGTCCTTTACTGATATATTTCTTGATATATTTGATTTGTATTGCATTTTTTTCCTGTTTATCTCTCTTCTTGCCATGGTGTACACAAGGGTTTTGGGCAGAACTGTGAACGTTAGACAAAGGACAGTAAATCCAATATAATCCAAATTATACGGGCTAATCAACAATAACTGGTGTTTCTGTCAGAAAGTACACACTTGTTGAATGTGCAGTGTGTCCAATGTCTCTTCCTCTATATTGTTTGGTTTTGAGATTCATGGAATTAATCTGAGCTCCCTCTGCAACTAACAGAGATATCTATTCATGACAAAAATGCACAGATAATATTAGCTTGTGTTAGATTCACTTCATCTGCTCTGCAAACATGCTACTTTTGTGCAGGTTTATGTTCTTAAGAATGAATTAAATATCAGGGTGCTCATGAAAAGAGTAGCCACTGGGAGGATATTACAGAATTTTCGTGAAGTGAGCTGTGAATTTCCACACATCAGCACTGGCAGTGGAAGCCTGACTTGGAGACCACTGAGATCAAGGGTCTACTGTATAGACTACATTACTCATCCAAACTCCAATTTCAGAGTCTGAAATCCCACAGTAAATTGCTCTGAAAAAAAAATCAATAGGTCAAAAGCCCTGCATATGCCAATGGCAAAACTTCTGTCGCTTCTGGTAGGTTCAGGACTTTTCTAAAAAAAAAAAAAAAAAAAAAAAA
>VXBL01003488.1:296031-333978 GCA_013400195.1 Aramus guarauna | reverse complement strand
AAAAAAAAAAAAAAAAGGAAAAAAACAGGATAGGTGTCTGGGGACTAGTCCCATTTTATTTTGCTGGATCCAGAGTAATATTCATCAGTTGCCTGCTGTAAACTGTCCTGGGATCGTGCTTGCTATTCATCACTTAGGAGAAAATTCTGTCTCCAGCACGCCTGTGTAACATTCAGTGTCCAGCCAAGAGCTTTCCCCTTCAAAAAGGACAACGCTTCCCTTTTCTCCCCTTAGCGCAGGGTCTTGCAAAACTACCTGGGGCTGTAACTGTTGCCAGGCAGCTGGCACACATAATTTATTGCAAAATAAATCTGCAAAGTGTAACATTGGGTTCAGGATCGGAGCCTAATGGGCTTCTGAGTTTGCCAGAGCTGTAGACGCAGTCTGCTTTGCAGGGTTTTTTTCCAGGTGCGTTTACTGGACAGTGCTTCCCCACTTTTAAGCACCCGCTGCAGTTCACCCCGCACATTCTGTTTATGGCCAAATGGATCTCTATCTGTATAACCATTTTAAGTTCATAAAGTAACATGGAATCCTTAACTGAAAAAAGCACTTTGTAAATGACAGAGGCTAGCTGAAGCACCGTAACAAAGAGCATAGTAATAGTATTATGAACAGACACGATAAGCAGCAGAACAACTAAGGAATAAAATCCCATCTTTGCTATTCAGATGTGGATAACAGACATTCCTTTATAAAATGGAAATTAAAACTGTGGAAATAGCTGCAGGGGGAAGAGCTAATGGGATGGGGTGGGATGGGATGGGATGGGATGGGATGGGATGGGATGGAGGCGGTCCTGGCAAAGACAAGGTCATCGTACTGCAAACAGTAGGAGGGGAAAGAAATTATATGACTGCCATGGGCAAATATTTCTCTGAATAAAACAAAATAGATCTAAATTATCACCATTTTTACTCAGGTCTTGTCACTGAGTGAACAAGACAAAAAAATATATATATAAATATCAGCAAAACAAATTGAACGCCCGCACATTCACCCTCCCACCTCCTGAAAAAGAAAAACAATGTTCCCTGTAGTAGAAACATTAGTACTAGATTCAGACTTTTCTTTAGCTCCTTTATGCCACTCCTGTGGTGCAAGGTAATGGAAAAGCTTCCAGGCAACTGAGTATTTTACCCCTGCTGCAAAATCTCTGGGTGGCTTAGACCCAACATTTAAAAACACTTAAAAATGTGAATAACTTCAAGATACCACAGGTGGCCACATCTAATGGTTTAACACAAAGGGCACTAATTAAAGTCATCTCTGTGTAAAAGGAAAGGCAAAAGGCAATGCTTTGTATTTTTTTTTTCCTCTGCAAAAAAATCAATGGAGACTACAGGAAATTTCTGAGAGAACTGCTGGACGGAAGATTGGTTCTTTCAGCTCAGTGACTGAACCCATACAGAGTGGCAGAAGCACTGCAGCATTCCCAGGGACAACCGGGCTCTGCCTGCAAGACTGGGGGTAAGAATCACCACTGGGAGGAATGTGGTGTTTCCTCCTTCAACTCATGCTGCTTTCTGCCCTGATTCTCCTAAGTGTTACCACCGTGGTGGTGGTAGCTGTCCTCCATTGGGCAGTGGCTTTGAATACCTCCTCATTTCACATCAGCCATGAGACAGAAGGTATGTCCAGGGAGAGCTGTGCCCAACAGACTAGAAATGTCCATAATCTAGCAAAGATTTCTAATAAAAAATGCTTTTGTCTGGTGACTGATGAATCTTGGAAAGTAGTCTGAGAGCAAACCATAGGTCTAATATCAGCAATAGAGGATATACTATTTAATAACCTGAAGTACAAGGCCTATGAGGGGAGGTTGAGGGAAATGAACTTTAGCCTGAAGGAGAGATGGCTTTGGGGTTACCTGACAGCAGCCTGCCAATACCTACAGGGAAGCTACTGAGAAGATGGAGTCACTCTTTTTATAGTGGTGTGCAGTGGGAGGATGAGAGAAAACATGCATAAAGTTTTGATAGGATTTAAGGAAAAATTCTTTCACCATGAGGACAGCAAAGCAGTGGACCAGGTTGCCCAGAGATCTTGTGCAGGCTCCATCCTTGGAGCTTTTAAAGGCACAAGAGGTAAAACCTTGGGCAAACAGGTCTGAGCTCAACACTGACCCTGCTTTGAGCAGGACATTGGAGTAGAGACCTCCTGAGGCTCCTTCCACCTGAACTATTCTGAGCTTCTGCAGTTATGTGATTCTAGCACATGCCACGAAATTTTCAAGTGCTATGGACCAGAGAAGCAGGAGCACATATCCCTTTGTTTAATATGGAGTCAGATATTATAAAAGCAACCCATATGATTGTGCAGAAAGCAGTTTGGGAGTCTGGCAAAAGCACACTAGAGAGAAACAGGAATCAGCATAATGCAGATCCTTGGCTTCTTACTCAGAGGTGACACAAACTAAGGCTCCCACAGCATCTGGTCTGCACTAGAATTACTTGCCCCAGGGTTTGCACATGAGGAGTCACCAGCCTGTAGCCTGCAATGCAGGATGTCTCTTTCAAGAGCTGAAGCTAAGAGATTGCCCCAGAGAATCGGAAAGTGATCCCCCTGCCCTGACTTCCACAGCTCTGACCTGTTATTGATGACCAGTTACCCTTTTCAACCAGTCTGAAAGAAAGGCACCCCAAGGATGGATGGAAGGACCCATAGAGAGCAGCTCAAGGAGCACGGATCAGACTCTTCCAGTTCGGCCCCACTTCCAGAGTTTTCCTGTTGCAAGGCAAAACATGAGAAGGACATCTATGATGGGACCAAAGTTGTATGCTGGTGAAACTCAGCCACGAGTGCCTGCTCAGGTACATACCTCAGCTCATATCAAAGTAAAAGGCCTTTAAGTACAGGTGAATCAGGCCCCATGTTTGCCCTTAGCCCTTATTTCTTTCTTTGCCCTACCACAAGTTACATACCTGTTGTACTGAAGGAAATGAGAAGATCCCAAGCTCTATACTGTCTTCCAAACAAATGCTAGCTTATGCATAAATCATAAAAATAACTTTTTTAGCAGGCTCTAGCAGACCCACAGAATACTAGTGAACAGGATCACACAGAGGTAAGCCTTTCCATCTCTATTATACAATGTGTGTCTTTTCCCTCCCCTCCAAATCGCTTTTAGCAGCAACAATGACAGCTGTCCATCTCTGGTCCCAAGCATGCAGGCCTTGAAGGACCAGCTGTTTCCTCTCTGAGTATAATAGCCTTGACATGAATGCAGTCTGCAATTATGATTCGGCTTCGATTCATTTTCCAGTGCAAAGGCTCGACACAGAAGCATCAAGTAGATTAACCACATACAGTTCCACCACAAAGGCTTGCAGAAAAGTAGCCAGGCTCATTGTATTATCATTTCAGCTGCTAACATGGTGGTCCTGATTTTCATCCATCATTGAAGAGGATGAGCGTATACAGATTGACTCCATTTGAAGAATAGTCCAAAAATGATACTGATCTTCAGTGAATAGTTACCTCCATAATTAGTCCAGCTCTGATTACAACCCAGCCAAATCAGCATTCTCATTTTTGGCTGTCCTAATAGCATCAGAAAAATACTTTGCAAAATACTTGAGTATGAAAGAACTGGGAGGATGTGTCAAGGCAGAACCATTACACTAGATGTGATGATGATATTGCACATGGTAACACATAGCTTTGAAGGAACAAAGGTTTTGCAATAAAAGCAACGACAGATTGAACTTGTCTGGAATCAGTGTCTGTCCCTGAAAAATGTGGGCACAGCCATCACCACTGATATTAAAAGCACCCAAATCCTATTGGTTATGGAAATCTGTTTCTCCATTTCAGTCTTCGGTGTGCATTTTATTTTTCTCCTGCTCCAAGTTTATCTTGCAACTCAGACCTGAAAGATCTATAGGACATGCATGATCTCTCACTCACATTTGAGCAATGTCTTCAAGACACTAGAGCTAGTATATAACTACACAGCTTGCCACCGTTCAAGGTTCAGGAAAGAGTTGGAGGTTTGTTCACCTTTCCTCATTTGTTTGTTTTCAGGCAGGACACCCAGTTTGAGTAGGCAGCAACTGAGTTTATTTTTAGCTCCATGCTTCCCTGTTGTTACGCAAAGCCTGCACTTAATGGGAACTGGTGGGATTTTGGGGCAGATGGCTGATGGCAGGTATTTCCATGTACACACAAAGAGCTTTTGCTAAGAGAGGGATAGAACAATGCTCAAAGATAAAGGAGAAAGCAGGGTCTGAGAGCGGAGTAAAGGAAGATAAGAGGATTCATTTAATGCAGTGGAGCTGAGCTAAAACCTGGATCAAAGCCTTGAAATGATACCATGAAGTTGGTGTGAGCCTGGCAGAACTGGCCCAAGTAAGTGCTAAATAATAAGTGATTCATGCTTATCATTCCCCTTCTCTTTCATCTTTATGTGCTAAAGGTAAGCAAGCCCTTATTCCATATTGCTATGTTCACTGAAACAGTAAATAAGCAAGCGTTGAGCTCCAGCTGTAATAACAAGAACTGGCAAGAGCCTGACAGGTCTGCAGCATTTTCCTAAAAAACAGCAAGAAAAAACAAGAACCCCACCACTCCAAACGCCATCACTTTCTATATATATTAAACTACTCTGGAAGCAGATAATGTCTTCAATCCCTGTATATTATTGCCTTACCTACCTTGAAATGGGAGCCATTGGCACTTTGATAAATGGACTGTAAAGTTGCTGATATTCACTGTTGCTTTTTTAACACCCCTGTATCCTCAGCCAATATGCAGCTTTGCAATGTCTGCAGCAATTTAATTCCCAGTGAATCACTGCACAGGGAATTCAGCCTCCTGTAGAGAGGGACGTGGTGGGGTGGTGTCTCTTTCTCCTTCGTTAGGAAGAAATTTGGCCAGTGCTATAAAGTGTTTGATCAATTCACTGGAAGATGGAGCCCCAGCAAGTGCTGGTTTTAAAGATAAATTTCCTTCATGTCCCAGGGCCAGATTCTAGCATCTCTTAGCTTTTCTATAGTGTCTAGCCTGCTTAGGAATTTTTGTAAGCCACATTAAATGACTATATACACCTTTAGATACATACATAACTCAATAATACCTGGTCCTAAGTCTGAAAATAATCCTAGTCCGTCAACAGGATAGCTTGTGAGCAGAATCTCATTTCAGACTACCCCATAGCATCTGTATAGTATCTGTAAAAGCACAAGATGGAAGTGTTCTGAGAGGTTCTCATCCTGTCAAAAAGTACAGGGGAATATCAGAAGGAAGATTCTAGGGGGAAAAAACCCCCAAACACCTGATTGAAAAATATCCTCCTTTCTCTAATCGGGTTGTAAGTAAGGACTTATACAACATAACTGTGTTGTTAGTTTAAGTTTCTTTTTAGTGTTTTAATTCATCTTTAAACTGTGGATCTAGTGCCAAATATTAGCATTCAGAGTTCTCTGAGTACTGCGAAGAGATTACTTCTGTGTATTTGCAGAAGTAGGCTATCAAAGTTTCATTCTGAGGAGCCATTTGAATATTATTGTAATGATAAAGGCTCGCAAACCCAGAGAAGATTTTTCTCCCTGATGACAGCACATCTCAGGCACTGTTTTAGGAGGTCAGCTCATGACTCATCCAGAAGACACTTTACCTCATTACTTTATGCAGGCCTTTACAATACAGTTTTCATGAGTGCTCCATAAAATAGCTTTAATGAAAACAAGGATTTTTTTTTTCCTGTTATTGCATATTTACAGGTAATTGTGCATGGTGTACGGGTGTTTTAAAACACAGTTTCTTCTTAAAGACTTTCCATTGCACTTTCAGCCTTTGTCAAAATTGCTAACATGCTTTTAGCTTAATCTTATATTTCACTAAAGAGTTTTGAAATTGTCTGAGAAGTTCATACGAAGAGGAAAAAGGAAAAGTACTGAGGCAATGGGTGGATATTGTACAAATGTTACCAATCTGAATGTTACAGTTAACATTATAATATTACATTACAGTTAAGACATTATAATGTGTCATTATTCCAGTCCTAAAAAAAAGTAAAGATCATTGCTTCCAGAAGAGCTGCATCCTTCCCAAGGTGGAAAGCAACCCTGAAAGATGGTCTCTCTCATCAGCCACATTGTGAGTCATGTCATACACTCCCCTGCATCAGAGAGGACTTACAGGCTTAACACCTATAAAAATCACTGCTACTATCTGCTACAGGGTGTTGGATTTACCAGATCTCATTTATTTTGAGAAAATTATCTCTCTCATAGGGTAGCTACTGTGGAAAAAGTGACTTTCTACAATTTGCATTGGTGACTTTCCTACAGCATTATGTGCTCATCTTTCCTGTTTTGCCTCTGTACTTTTTATTATCTATTTTATCACTGAAATACTTGCTCATAAGTCATATTTGTTTGTGGACTGGTATGTATTGGAATCTATTTCTTACCCATATTTTGGCAAAGTATTCCTGCATTGCCTTTCTGACAAAATTAAGTCTTCTGCTGTTATGGACAGTGCATGTGTCAAACAGCAGTTGGTGATCAAAGAGCATTGTGAAAGATGGAGCCAGTAACATGATGGAAGGAATGTGAGGAATGATTGTGCCTCCACAGGGCAGGGAGAATTTGGGATAATTAATTGCCAGATGTGAAACTGCAGCAAGGAGCTTGAACTGTTCAGATAAGGGGAGCACATGCATGGTACAGAGGTAAACGGCAGTAATCTTAGGATGAAAATGAAAGCAGTGATAGGGATATGCTAGACAGTAGAACAAAAGTGGAAACATAGTAGAAGACAAAGAAATAAAAGAAGAAAAAAACAGGAGGCCAAGGAAAGGTACAGTAAACCAGAGTTGAAAGCTGGAACAGGGCTTTGTGATACACAGAGGGAAGGAAGTAGGGAAGAAAATTCAGAGTGAGACACAGCTATAGACTAAATTTTTTGAAGTGTGCTACTGGTTCATAGCTAGGGTGTACAGCAGACAGGGTTTGCTGTTATTTCTGATTATAGGAAGGGTGGTAGATGACAGTTGCACAGATGAACAAATTCTTAATTCCCTCCCTCCAAAAAAATAAAAAAAAAATCCCAAAACCCAACAAAACCCCCTAACCCTTACCTTCTGTTATTATTATCAAGATTACATTGTCTACATATGGCCTGACATCTTTTAGTCTTAAGTGAGTAGGAATTGGTGTTGGGAGAACACCTGGTTTTCATGCAACAAAACCCTAGCTCTATACCTAGTATGATGCATGCAAGACCTAAATTTTCACCATTACTCATTCACGTTTGCTGTCCTTTAGAAAAGATATTGGAAAACATAATGCACAATACAGAAGGAGAAGATCAGAAATATCTCGAGGAACTTCTAATTTTCTTGATCAATTGTAATATGTTTTGACAGCACTGGCTTGGTTGGTTTTAGCATGGTTACCAGCTAGACTGTGTCATCTTAACCACCTGTCTTTTGCTTTAAAAGATCTGTCAGTGAATCCAGTTACAGAAGAACTCCCCTGAATGTCTATACATTCTGACTCATTAATTCATCCATTTCCATAACTGGTCCTCTGATGCCATTTGAAATAAAACTGCTGAAAATATTCCAAACACATTTGTTTCCCTAAAGATTGGTTGATGCACACCGCAGTGTGCATCGTTTGTATCCACTAAGTTGTGCACCATGTGTCTCTGTTCTGTGGTTTGCCATTCTCCCTGTAGATTAGCAAAGATAAGTTATTGAGGTTTTGATGACTCCACAGGGCTGCTTTCAAAGTAGTTTTGTTTTAGTTGCTTGTTTGGGTTTTTTTTTTTTTTTTTTTTCATGGTCATTCTTTCTACTCAGAGAAAATATCTTTCATTCTGGAACAAACTTCTGAAACACATTCTGCCTGATATTTGATTTTCCTGTAAATCTTTACATCGAATTCTGTAGATATTCAGGAAATGAAAATGCCAATTCTGAGACCTGAAGAGGTGTGGTGCTCAGAAGCAGTTTAAGAAATGTCTTGTCAAATCATTAGCATTCTTTGGTTTCAGAGCAAGCCCCCCTACATTTGGCTGCTCCTTCTGCAAACATTTGTACAAATTTTTTGAAGAGCTCTCTGAGTCCAGAAAAAGACTCAAGCAGCAAGTGCTCCAGTCTGCCACTTCTATGTGCTCAATGCTGTGTCTCTAGTTCCAGTCTTCCACCATTAGTGGTGCCCCAGTGAGCTAAGGTAGCTTTTTGTAAATTGATACTTGTGTCCCCGATTTATTGAGCTTTCAGATCATACCAGCCCTATTCAAACACTCTTTCCACCTGATGCTGAAACAAGTAAACTGAGGCACCAGATATCTGAAGGAATCTATCACCTGTAACCCCTCAGTTATCTGCAAGCACACGGCAGCAGCATTCAGGAGGGCAAGTGGTGTTCTCTGATCACTGACCCACTCCCTTACATCTTTGTCATGTCAACTGACAGATGCCTAGTAGAAAACTACTTGTTTATTTCCTCCTTCCTCCTCTTCTGGCCTTTCAGGTACTGTGTGAGCAGGGTCTCTAACATGCCTTGCTCTTCTGCTGGTTCTCAGCAGTCTGCCAGGCTCCGCTGGGAGTCTACCAGCTGAGATTCCTCAACAATGCCTTTGTCTAGCATTCACACTCACTGCTACTTGATATGTCAGAAGGATTGGAAGCAGGTTGCCTTGTTGAAGTGCTCTTTACCCCGAACAGTCTATGACTACAGCAGATCCTATTCTTCCTATGCTTATTCACTTATTTGGTATATTTTAACGGTCTCAAGAATTGCTCCATATAATCATCACTTAGTGTTACATATTCTAAAAATATTTGATTGATGTCCAGAAAACTTGTTAAACTCATGGTCTAAAACCTCCTTTATGACACTTAGACTATTCATTCCTTAACAACTTCATAACTACTAGAAGTATCACTTTAAAGTATACCTTCAATGGGGAAGCTCACAGCTTTAAAGAAAGCTATAGTTATCAGATTCCTTGCAAGAAATGATACATTACGGCAACTCATTTGAACCCTGTAAAAGAAGTCAAAGCATGGGGGCTCAAAGTAGTATTTTTATATTTTATTTTGTTTCATGGCATATCTGCTAATATTCAAAAGGAACCTGAGCAGCTTTCTGCAAAGAATATTCCAGTTAATAGTAACACTGGTTCTTTCACCTCACAAATAAACACTTCTCCGGTTTTCTGAACCCCCTTTTGTTTGAGGGGCCAAAATTGTGTACTGAGTAGCTGTTATTTAGTATTCATATTCCTACTTGACAGTAGAACACCCAAGAATGTGAACAAATATTTGCCTGAAAACAAGCAGCTGAACTGCCTTCGTCCAGGTACTTTTTCAGCAGCTTCATGTGACCGTTACACAGATTGGCCTGTTTTGGTTATTGGGACCCAGTGTAACAGCAGTTTTAGAAGGAACAGAAGCTGCGCCAGAAACCCAGTGAGGAAAAGGAAAAAGATGCAAGGCTGAGTCTCTGGTGACAACAGTTTCTGTTTTCATGGCAATGCTGATGATGATACGTTGTGCACCAGAATGGGCAAGGTACAAGACACCACAACAGAGATTTTCAGTCATTCTAGTCCAATTTTTTTCAGTGTGGTGGACTTCAGGGTGAACAGGAAAGAATCCATTCTGGATTGTCCAAGGAAATTGTGATGTGCTGTGTTATTACTGCTAATGGCATGCATTGGTTTATGAGACATTTCCAGGATAAAACTGGAAAGAGATTGAAATGGAATAATGTCCAGTAGGGGGTTTGATCTTTGAAGAGCAGCTGACAAGCATCTAAGGCTTCTGAACTCTGGCCTGATCTGGGTAGCTCACCTAGTTCTGTTGACTTGCTTTTCTTTTTTGTCAGAACTGTATACAAAAATTACTTTCAAATCTATCTGAAAATAGAGAGGACCATACAGGGAAGGATATTACAAGTGAGATGTATGACGTATGTCAGCTTAGAGGAGATTTCATCTGTGTTGGCAAGCAGGGCTGAGGCTGCTACCTTCATGCTTTAAAGTCACTTCTGCATTGATTGTAACGAAGATGATAACAACCTTTACTGACATTTTCAGCCTCATGAAGGGTGAGAAATAAGCAGTTCCCTTTTCTGAATTTTCATGAGGCTACTCAGGATTATCCACTCCAGGATTATGCAACTAAATTGTAGGAAGTAAAGAAAAAGAGTGAGAAAATGTGAAAGTCAAAGAGGAGATAAATTAGGAGAAAGTCCTTGTCCATGGATAGGAATAAAAGACACGTAGGTGGAATGGTATCATGACAGAGGTAGGTGTAATGGCCTTGCTGTGCCACCATGTAGTTCAACCTGGCTTCTAGTGATGGTTACTGGTTTACTGGTTAATTACTGTACAACAAAAGAAGGATGGAGAAGAGAGTTTTCATGCCTATAGCAGTGGATGTTTAATTGCAGTACCTAAGTTAGCAGCCTCATCTTCAGCTCTGCAATGAATGAAGAGAGAGAGGTTCTTTTACACTCTTCAGAGCTCTGAGTTAGCCTCCTGAAGTCCTTCTCTCTGCTCTCTTTTAGGATCCTAACCCAAGCACCTCAGCTGGGTTCTTGGGGATGTGGAGCATGAATCTCCACCATGCCAAAGAGTCAACTATGCCATTTAGTCTCTGTTGCCCAGTTTAATCCTAGGGAGCACTTCAATCTCCAATCTTGTCTCATCTCCCCTCCAGAACTTATTCTGCAATCTCATCTGGAGAAAAATGACAGTCAATCAATTATATCATAAATACCTTGAAATGAGTGGAGTAAACAGCATGGCAATAAAGTTGACCAGCCAGCCTCTTTTGTGTGATGCTTTTTATTATGTTCAGCTGCGAGTGTCATTTCCCTAATGCTGCCCATTCATCTTCTGATGAGTTACAAGTCAAATCTGCATGCACTTGAGCTCTCTTGGGGTGAAGAGACCCAGCAGTGGCCAGCTCATGGCAAATAAACTGTGCCATAAAACTGCAAGGGTTCCCCCATAATTTATTCTCCTGAATTTTTGTTTTGTTGCTATAGAGTAGATGATTGCAACTGGACATTCCTCAAATGCATTGCTTCGGCATGTAAGGCAGCTATGCATCATTTATTTGAGACGCCAGAGAAACAGAAGAGGAATTCAGGGTGGGGAATAAAAGCTATGTTATAATCTAAGCTGTGGGCAGTGGTAACGTAGTTGAGAGTAGGTACAGGAAAATGGAGTTTACCTACTACTAAAGTGAGGAGTGTAAATTTGCTGGGACTCCACTGGAGTGGTAACATTCACCTGGGATGGAAAAGGGTGTAATTATTTGTTTTGTAAGGGCAGGGAGAACAAGGAAATGAGAAAAATTCAAGTAAATTGCTGTAGAAGATAATAGCGGAAATTTCTATGAAAGCAGTTGCTCAGTTTCCCACCCTGAGTCAAACTGAGGCAAAAGGTCAGCGAATGCAGTGATGGCAGCTGTGATAGTGGTTCAGTATCTATTTCAATCAGCAACAAAGTGACTTTGCCCTCTTTAATCTTTCGACATGAAGAAAGAGTGCCTTGATTTTTAGTACTTAATGAAACTAAAGTGTGCCCAGCTCTAGAAAGGTCAATAAACCTTTCTGGTTAATATATGTCAGAAACCCAAATCAAACCATCTAGCTAATCTCATATCCTCAAGCAGATATTTCTACAGCTCCACAATATTTACATCTTCTAATCCTGACAATACAGCAGGCAGAGACATTTTCCTCTTTGCTATATATGAAGCTTTCCTGCTCCTTTCTTTTCTTTCATTGAGTCATGAAAAATTCCTGCTGGAAAAGATCCAAGCTCAACTTGCATTCCTCTTTTCCTACCCTGGTTCAGTTATGGTTTTCATTACCTCAAAAGTTAGCTTAAATGCTCCTTGTTGTCCAACATTTAAGTGAGTAACTAAATAAATAAGCAATTTAACTACAAGAGAAAGAAACTGTTTCAGCATTTACCACAAAATATTCTAAGCATCTCTTTCCAAGATGCATAATGGCTACACCGAGTTAAGCTTCTTCTCTCTGAACATTTCAGATCAAAATGTCTTTCACCTCTTCTGCCTCTACCAAGGTCTATTTAGTTGACCTACTGAGAGATCAGAGACTGTCACTGTCTACCTTGGAGAAAAAAAGGAGGGGATGCAGTGATCACATGAAAGGCATTCTGTGTGAGACAAGGGTTAAACTGGATGCTCATTTTGCCCCATCCTTCTCAAATTGGGGAACTTTAGAGAAATTTGAAACTCCACAGATACAAATCTGGTACAAGGAGATGGATTTTCATGTACTATACATGTAGCTGCAGAGCTCACTGCCACAAAAGAGGTTTGTGATCAAGGACTCATCAGCAGTTAAAAAGGACTGAACGTATGTGCTTATAATGAGTGTGTATAAAATGTTCACAATGCAAGGTTCAGGGAGAGGTGGCATGCTGGTCTTCTAATGCACCTGTGACTGGATTTCAGGTTAAGACAATTTCTAAGCGGTCTGACTTACACAGATTTTTTTTTAATTTTATTTTATTTTTCCTAGTAACAGGTATTTATCCTGGTATTTGTTTATGAGCTTCTGATATCTCTGATAAGATTATTTGAAGTACTATCAGACACTAGCAGAGGGAGGATTAAAACCTCAGTGGGCAAGTCCAGTGTTCCTATGGTCCAACACTGGCTAGCACAGGGCGTGCTAAGATCACCCCTGGCCATGCACATCTTTCAGCCTTCATTAGACTATTAGATGCCCAAAGATATCATTCTCCTCAAAAAATGTACTCCCCCTTTGCACCCTTGTGTACTCTAGGGACTTCAGTTTAGTCCTACTCTGAGCATGAGACAGGAAGGCTTGGAGGGGATAACATATTGGCTTTTGTATCTGAAAATACTTACACTGACATAATTGCAATTATTAATAGTGGTGAAAGGATGTGTCCAATCTATAATTTGAGGTAATGTTTGGCAACTTGAGCAATATGAATCATGAATCATTCATTAACTGAGTAATGCTTTTAATTAGTTAGAATTAATTTTAAGATGTCCTCTGTTATTTAGTTGTGTAATTTAAGGTTACTAGCATTATTTTTAAGTATGTTATAATTACATTGAGACTTATATGCAATTCCCACCAAATACAAATATATTGTTTGCTTTAGTTCAAACCAGTTTTACACTTAGGGAAAAGTCTTTGGGAATGCTGGAGAGTCTTAAAGGTGAAGCCTCTGGTATCTCCCCAGTTGTATATGAAGCACTATTCCCATGCTACCAGGTCTGAGAGCCATGATGCTGAGACATCAGAGGCTGTAAGGAGAGTTTAGTGATATATCTGCCTGCTTGATATTTCAGATCCTCTTTGGCTGTAAATAGGTAGAGCTGCATTGAAGCTAATAGAGTCTGATGATATGGATTTGAGCTGGGCTCCATTCCCTAGTCAGCAGGTTTCCAGGCTGCCTACCACTCCGCAAGGCACGGCTATATTCAAATTGATTACAGTTCTTTTAGGTTGCTCCATAAAAAAAATCTCAAAGATTATGAGGCCCCAGGACATGGTTCCACTATATTTTGTCAGCCCAAAATGGAGGGGCTCAGGCAGAGGAGTGCATCTTATCAGACATCTGAGCAGGGCACCTTTTTCTGCACTGACTTAGGTTCCATTTTTCTTCCAGTATAACTGAATAAATATCTGAGAAAATCCCCTCTCTTCTGCACAGTCCTATAGCTTACATTTTAGTTGTACATGCACTCTCTGTCTCTGGAGACAGTCATCCTCACATTCCATCACCAGAGGAATGAAGACAAAACTCTAGCGTCCTCAGAGAGCACTAAGACATCTTTAACTGCATAATAATTGATGTTTTTATGGAGTTCCAGATCATTTACTGATATTGAACACTTCAGTGGCTTAATCCTTCCTCACACAATGTGGAGACAAATAATAGCTTGATAGACTTCATCAATCATGAAAGGCAGACAGAGCAGGCAAGCCAGCATGAAAATATTTTAATTATACTTTGTCAGAAGTATATCACGGGAGATAAAAGCGCTCTTCCTTCACCACTTTCATTTGGAGAATTTATCCAAGTCTAAATTTATTTACTATTAAAAATTTCAAATGGGTCCAAAGACTGGACTTCCAGAAGCTAAGAAGAAAGAAACAAGATAGAAAGAAGTACAAGAATGAAGAGTAGCAGAACACCACAGACTCAGGAGACCAATTCCTTGCCTGAGGTCAGGGAAAGAAAAATTTCCTAGAAAACAGCAACTATTATGGAAAAGAGGATAGGACAAATCTCATGCTTCATTAATTCTTTGCTTCATGCAAATTTAATGTGGAACAGTACTGCACAGTACCTCTGGACACATACCAGTGGGGTTAACTCACTGCAGCAAAACTCTCCATTGCTTGATGTTCTCCAGACTAGTAGGTGTTTTCCAGGCATTTCTCCCCAGCTTCCCCAAACTATATTTATAAAGGATAAGTATCTAGAAATGCAAATGAATGGCACCTGGGGTTGATAAGGACTGTAGAAAACTGGCTTTCTGATCAAAGAAAAAAGTTATGTCATAAATTAAATACATTTCTGGAGCTGAATCCAAGCTTACTAAAGTCAGAGGGATTTTCTCCACTGTGTTTCAATAGTTTTGGGATTGAGGCCTTGTAAACTTGTGTAAGATAAAACAGACTGTATTGTAAAATAGGATTGTTGTTCATTAGACTGTTCAACTACTGCTTCTGTGGATATACTTTTATATATATATATTTTTATATTTTTTATTATATTATTTTTATGTTGTATGAAACAGCACTTGATAACAGTTGTTAAAATTATTTTGTCTCCATTGCAAACCTAGTATTGCTTCTATGTGTGAGTGCTGATTTGTTACTGTTGGCTTATCTTCTAACAGCATACCATGGTAGGAGATGTGCCAGAGAATAACACTGGGGTGAACCATATAAGCAATTCCATTTTCCTTCTTGTCAGTTAGTGTTATAGACTGCAGAGTTCTCACACTGCTGAGGTGGATTGTATTGAAGGAATAAAGATGAGAAGTAAAGTATTTAGCTGGCCTTTGGTGAATGCTGGAAAAGGTCAATAGCTTGTCTGCCACCTTGGTTGCCACTTAATGTCTCAGAATGAAAATTAAAGAAAGCATTTCCAAAAAGTGCCTAGAATTTGCTTTATTCTGTTTACCACTTAAAGTCAATAACAAAATACTCTTGACATTTATAGTAGGGGGGTCATAGCAGGACAGGGGCTTGAAATTTTTCCCATCCTAAGAGCTCTAGACTTAGTTTACTGACAATGGGATCAAGGCCTGGGTATCCAGCCATGTACCTTGTTCAACAATAATGTGCCTTCTGTAATCAACCAATTTCCAAAACATAGGAATGGATACCCCATGTAATTCATACAAACACAATCTTTTTTTAAATCTTGCCAAGCTTTTATTGTCAGTAAAATTTCCCTGCAGTGAGCAGCTCCAATTTAATTAAATGTTGCATGAAACTGTATTTCTTTTCCCTTGTTGTACATTTGCTGCTTATTAATGCATCCTGTATTATTGAACTCAAGGTAAACAGACATCTCTATTTGGCCTTCTCTATGCAATTCATTTGTTTTATAACTCTATCATGATTAATATAACTCTTTTCAGAGTAAACTCTTCTAGCCTCTTCAATTCCTTCTTATACAGATGTGTTCCCTTAGTGCCTTTAGACTTTCCTATTTCTGACTTTTCTTTCTTAAACACAAGACAACTGAAACCAAAGACAGGAGGGCTGAATCCACTGTGGATGAAACACTTCACATTCCATTTTATTCTCTTCCATCTTCTTCAGTGTTTTGTTTCTGATTAACTAGAGGTCCTTAATTGTTATTTTCTTTCCCTAGAAAGGTTACTTCGATTTCAAAGCCTGTCAGTGTACATAGGCAGTCTCAGGTGTGTCCGTATTTACCACCTTGGTATGTAATGTAATTCTTTAGGACTGCCTTGCAACCTACCTATTCTATCTTGGCTAACCTAAACCACTGCCATCAGCTAATTTTGCCAACTCAACTTCTTTAGGTTGTTGAAAACTGTAACTAATTAAGAGCAACTAATCCAAGTAGTAGTTAATTTATCTGTCTGACCTTATACTGAGGTTTGATGTTATATTGTTTCTGTAGGCTTACTATCTGTTTGAGAAAGTTTTTTTTTCCTTGAGAGTTTAGGCTCTGAGGAGAGCTGAAGGATGGAGGTGAAGAGTCTTTGCTTACACAGGACATAAACCATAAACGACATGAGGGTATTTAAGTTCTTCAAAGCCTGAATGCTATAAACCCACACGTTGGTCTGAATAGCTTCTCAGTCACACAAATGTGGAAAATTAAATTGTCTTCCTGTAGGAAATATTAATAATTTGTTTGCAACCCACTGATGAAATTTTGACATCTTAATTTTTTTCACATAAAAGAAAGCAGAAAGCAATCTCAATTTGGAAATATTGGACTGCAAAATGTTTACTCTTTTGATCAAAGAGAAGATTTTTAATCTCTAAAGGCTGATGTGTTTGATATTCAAAAATATCTGCAATAATTCTGACAACTGGAAATATCAGTGTTGAGTTTGGGTTTTTTTTTAGATTAAAAAAAAAAAGGTTTGTTTGAAGTGTTCTACTTGATATATCCTATAACTATTGTTACAGGAAAAACACTGGGGAGTTTTTGGTGGATATTTTTGTTTGGTTGTTGTTGTTATTATTATTTGTTTCTTTGATAGGCAAAATTTTTAAGGAAAAAAATAAGTCAAAATTTTTTAGAATTCTCTCTTCTCTTCTACTCTCTATTTATTTTCTAGCAGAAAAAAAAAAAAAAAAAAGGAGCATCTTTGAGAGGACTCTCACTTGGCTTGCTGAAGGTACAGAGAACATCCATGCAAGTACTTCCATGCAAGCACTCTTCCTGCAGTGTGCCAGGGAAGGGACATTTTGAAGAGATGTGCATTTTAGAAAGACACCACATCTTTCTGCATGAACTCAGGAATTCACTTGTGTTTTATTTAATAATCTTGGGCCAGTGATTATTGCTGACACCCTGGTTAACATATTTTCTTAATTGTGTCTAGTTTTCATTTTCATTAAAATACTTTCGATAAATTACGGTAGTGCTGTCTTTACTTGCTGTTGTTGTTAATTTAATACTGGGGGAAATAAAGGAGGAGAAAATCTTGTTTTGATTTGGAAATGGAACCTAATACCCTGATAATAGGAACCAAAGTCCTTGTTTTGATTGCAGGTAAGTATCTGTGGAACTGGAACATCTTTTTAACAACAACAACAAGAGAAAAGTGGTGAATTTAAATGTTCCAATTACCTTGGCTTATTTGAATTATATTGGTTTATTTGGATGAGAGGGTTCTGTAGCAAAATACATGCCACTTTTCAGATTTCAAGGGCGCTTCCTCTCGCCTCTGCCACCACAGGCAGGTAGCTCATGGTGCGCTAACCCTCGCTGCAGGCTTGGCTACCTGGGGACGTGCGGCAAAGGCAAACTGAATCAGTTAATGGTGTGAATTAAAGTGCATTAAAAATCCTGCGGGTGTTCCCTTTCAAGTGATAAGAGTCTGTATGCTACCGTAGCTTAATCTTTCTCTGAGGAGGGCTTGTCCTCAGTGAAGTGTTAGCATAAGGTATAACTCCAGCGTTGTTCCTGGCTGAACTCCTGCACACACAGAGCACTCTCTAACTTGAATTAAGTGATGATTTAGACGCCTGTGCTGTGTTTTGCATCCGTGCTGGTGGATGAACCCAAGTGCCTGGTGTCTGCCTTATCTGGCTGGGGAGGCTTGCCAACAGCTGGCCCTGCCGTCTGCCATACCACAACAGAGCTGAATTAACTGGTTTGTCACAGGCCCAGGCTAAGGGTTGAATAATGCTTATTTTCAAACCAGCAAGGGGGAATTCAGCCACTCGCTGCTAATCCTTGCACAGAGTGTGTCACTAGCTAGTCTCTCCCTGCAGCTTCAACGTTTGCAGCGTGACCGTGCTTGCCCAAGGGAGGCCAGCTCCAGGGGAATCAAGCTGCCTCTAAGGGTACGTGCACATGACTGGAAGCAATTGAGTTACTGAGGCTTAACAAGTTACCTCTAATCAGTTGATGAGCTGTAACTCAATAAGACACAGAGATTTTATTGCTTTTAATTGCATGTCTTCATCTTTGGTAACCTGAGTTAACCCTGCATTAGCGATGTTCCCTGAGAAACTACGATAATGTATGAACAGAGAGACATGAACCAGGAGGAGGGGGATTCATCACTCCCACTTTCAGTAGTGTGAATTAGCTGGCTTGTCTCTGTGGTCTTCTCTAGAGCCAAAGAAAAGAGGACCCTCTCCAAGGTGGCTTTGAGCACATAAATTAGGTGCTTCCTCAGAGTCTCTCTCTGGAGGAGCTTACCTCTCTGCATTGATGACAGAAGCCATTAGGAAGAATAGCCAGCTAATTTAGGCAGAAATGCTTCTTTTGGATATTATGCCTACATGAAATGGTAAGAGGGGTTTTGGAAGACAATGTCATATGTGTCTTTTCTGCCAATAAACAATAGATGTTTCCCCCCTAAGTTGGTGTCTGATGCCAGGAGAGGCTACATATTTATGTATTCACAGATTTTGGCTTAATTACACTGACCTTTTGCATATGACAGAAATTTCACATTTTTAATTAAACTTTTTTTACCTCCCCCTAATTTTTTTTGTTCTCCTTAAATTTGGCCTGTACAAAACTCTGAAGTGTTTCACGCTGACAGGCAACTTCCCACTCATCCTGGAAGTGGCAGGTTTATGCTGATTGTTAATAGAAGGAATAAATGGCACCAGGTGAGGCACAAGGATGCCCTGCAGTGCTGCCCTCCAGCAGAACCATCTGTGACAGTGGAAAGGGATTTTTCATTTTTTAGTGATGAAATTTGAGTGTGTCAGATCAGGGAAACCAGATCAGATGTGACTAAAAAATTTGGCCACAGAGTAAACTATAATTAGGATTTTGTTTTTTCTTTCTTCCCGTTGCAGGCTGCTGCTACTGTACTTTCAGACGTTACCAAACAGCACAGTGAAATAACATCAAGAAACCATTTCATTTTCTAAATTAGCATTGACCTTTCATTCACCTTCCATCCTCTTGTGTTACCCAGCTGCATATTAGAAGTCATCTTCTGCCTTGCTTCTATCCCCCTTCATTGTTCATGTAATTGGAAAGAGTCAGTACAACTGTGCTTTTGCGGTTTGGTTTTAGTTGCTCTTACTTCCGACTCTGTAGAATATTGCCATATATTAGTTTAGAAAATCACTTGTATACAAAGGCCTTTGACAAATCTAAATTTTGAAACCTCTTCTGCAACAGCAGGGGGTAGATGGGTTTAAATTTACACATTTTGCAGCCAAGTTAAGTGAACTGGTGAAGGTTATGGTAATCCAAGATGGGTTAGAGGAATTTTAACAACAGTAGTGCAAGCAGTTCTCTGCAAAGCTCTACCCACACAACATACCTCTGACTTTATGTTTGACAATATATTTAAAGCCTAATTCCTACTCATCATCTCTCATATCCTGTTTTTGCAAATATGGAGCCCGTTTCAAACAAACTAGACTTCCCAGTGAAAACTGAGTGAAATAAAAGGTTCCATTTTGGTTTATTGGGACATTTAAGTGTTACATTCAAAATTAAAATAGTAGTGAATAGAAATGGAGAGGTCTGCCAGGTGAAAAACTCATATTCTGTCACAGTTTAAGTCCCAATGCCTCATTCTTTCTGTCTCTATGTGAAAAACAAACATATCTCTGAACACTTTGCCACTTGAGAAATGACAGTTTTAGCACAGATAAAAGCTTCAGATACTTAAGAGAATGGTAATGCCCCTCTCCTCCCCAAATCAAAGTTGAATTCATAACACTTGTTTATTATGGTTCAAACTCAAGCTGAATTCTCCTCTGTGGGAATTTGCTTGAGAAAAAACATTGCAAGTTGACCATCTGTTGGATTAGACAACCACTTCATTCCCAAACCCCAGCCTCCCCCATCTCCTCCTTGTCACCAGCCTCTCTGCAGTTCCATGCAGCACATTTCAAAGGCTAAAAAAGCAACTCTGAAACTTCTTTACCCCAGAAACTCAACAGTGTGCCCTGAGGAGACAGCTTCTCCTTTGGGGGCAAGTCCCTTTAGTTCTAATTCCCATGCACGCTCATTTTCCTTCTCTTCTCCCATACTGGGACTAGATGCTGGTGTTCATCGTTTCTCTCCATGGGTTATCCTTGCTCCACTTTTAAAACCTCAAGTGCTCTTCAGCAGATGTGAGAGCCTCAGGCTCTCTTGCCTTCTGAACCACAGAGAAATCCTGATTATACAGAACCAGATATTATGTGTCAACAGCAGGCATTGTAGGATGGAGGTGTATTTTCAACAATGAGCTGCTAAACCTGTAAAGGTTTCTAATTGAATTGCTAAAATCCCGCAAGGGAGGGCTGGTCAATACAACATAGTTCCCTCCAAAGCTGTTTTTCTACTCCTAGTGTTTCTCTTTTTTAAACTTGTTTTCATTTTCCTGGCAGCAATTCTATTCTCTAACTCTATTACTGCAGTTTCTCTTCAGCAGTTATTCACATTAAGCAGTTTGATTAAAATTCTTTACCATTAACCTCCAGAGTTTTCAGCTGAGTAAAGGGTAGGGGATACTGAGAGAAGGCGACACCTCCTGTAGCCCCCAAAGAAGTGCTTCCTGCCTCAGGCTGCTGATAGAGCAATGCAGATCCCTTGTTCTGATCAACACACTTCAACACCTGAACTGTCTTTTCTCAGAGACCATGCTGGAAATAAATGTCTGCTGCTCTCATGGTCTAGAGCCTATGACTACAGTATCACAGCATTAGGTACACTGACTCTTACCTCTTAGCACTAGCTGCTGCTCTGCTACGTGTTGTGAGTACCTGTGCCATGAGTGCTCTCATGGGAATCACGGTGCTGAATTCCTAGAGAAAACCTAGGACTGGTATAAAGTTATTTACAGTCCAGAAGTGAACACTGCTACCACTGTGGCCTTCCCCTATACCTGCAACGCGCAGCATATAGATGCTTTCTATATGAATCCGCTTTTATGTTGGTATGCCTACATGAAAATAAATTATATTACAGCAGCATAACACTGAAATAAAGCAATGGTGAACCAAGGTTCATGCCTCATAATTCAATTCACTCACACCTGCCCTTCAAGTATGTCTGTGTGTATATATATATGCTTCTATAGATGTATATAGTGTGCATGTTTGCGTATTTGGCTCTGCACATAAATATTTATATGCTTTTCTAGTTTGATACTTTAACGGGAAAAATATACTGAAGTTAGGTCAGTCGCATCAAAAAATACAAATATTTGTGATTCTTTTGTGTGTCCACTTGTTTGAGCTGGGTTCATAATCCTTTCCCCTCCTTTTCCTCTCGTTTAGGATGAGAAGAATTTGTTCATATATGACAGTTTCAAGGAACTCTTAAAACAAGAAATTAGTAGGAGCAGTAGAGGCCGCCAGTTATAATAGAATCTACAGATACAAATTCCAGAAAATGTTTAAAACAGCACAGTTCAGGTAGGCGTCATCTAAATTATCCTATGGAAGTCACTCTTTCTCTTCAAATGCAATGCAAGATGGGTTCTTGCGCACTTGCTGCTAACGTTTTGACTGCTGAAGTCTTTCTGCTTATTTGTTTTTGTTTCAATTAGCCAATGTCAACAGCTCTCTAACAGTGGAAAGGTGCACAGTTGCAACTGGTACTATCATACAAGGGAATTCAGATGCGTTAGTATGTAAATGAGACATGAATGAGTACAGCCATCAATGGTTGCAGGGTCTATCTTTGTGCTATCACTGGGAGCAGGCATGAGACTGGCGTAGGACACACTATTGTAATTGATACTCTTGGAGAAGAACACTCAATATCCAAATTATGTGCTCCGTTTGCCTGTATCACCACACTGAAAATTTTTATATTGCACTTGTCAGTAACACCCACTGCACCTTGTTTCATGCCTGATTAAGCCCCTCTAAAATATGTTGCGTCTACTGAGCTTTGGCTTTTGAGAGATGTGGTAGAAGAACCAGTTGAAGAGGTTCATCTGTGGCTGTATCTCCCCACTCACAATGTAGGCATGGCATATTTAGGACTATTCTGAAGGATAACATGAATTCAAGTCTTCAGGCATCGATTGCTGCTGTGCCTTGGACATTTCCTCAGCTCTACTGCTGAATACAACTGGACTCAAACTTGATGAATACACAGTGAGCCTAAATGAGTAGTTGGGTTCTGCCGGGATAAGAGATTTCTGAACAAAGAAATCCTAGGGCTGAAGCCTAAAATGATTGAAACATGCTAAAAAAAAGAGGAGAGAGAAGTGTGTTTTGCTATTTGTTAACTCATATCCCCCTGCCACCAAGGCTTTGGTCTCTGAAGTCCTTATGAATTACCAATGACTGCCAAATACTTCAAGGCCTGGGTGCCAGCCCACACAGTTCTTGCATAGCTACACCACCTGGAAAGGCTGTTGAGAGAAGAGTGACACTGGACCTGCTACTCTCCTGCATGGAGTTTCATCCAAAGAGGTGTGACAAGCATCTTCAAGGCTGCTCTACAGTCCTACTGTCCTGCAACCTCAACATTGAGTAGGCATCTTGACCCTCCATAAGTGCTTTGACAATGAAAATTTGAGGCTTTGCACACAAAATTAGAAGTACACAAATGCACATGCCAGTTTAACCTTCAAAATCATGAGACACATTAATGCACCACCAGTGAAGGTGCCAGATAGCTGGATTAAAGTCTCTAATCTTCAGTGCTGATATCTGAACAAAAAAGAGAAAATATTGCACTTTTTTTAATGACTGGGGTGAGCTTAGGATATGAGTATTAAAAAAAAATAATCATAGAATCACAGAATTGTTGATGTTGGAAGGGACCTCTGCAGGTCATCTTGTCTACCCTCCCAGTCAAGTAGGGTCACTTAGAGGAGGTGAGCTGTTTGAACATTTCATCAAGTTCTCTCTCTCTTTTTTTCTTTTTTTTTTTTGAAGGTTTTGGGTTGAATTTGCAGTAGGTGACCCTCTGAGTGCTTAAGTGAATTTAGATAAGCATCCAAGATTTGAGACTTCTGCCTGACAAGAAATTGACTTTCTCTGAACCTTGGTAAACAAATCCTACTGAAAATCTCATGTAAATCACTTATTTTGTCAAAATGAACCGAAATGCAATAGAAATTCATTTACTGAATAGCTCTCCACTTTGTTTACCAGAATTTGTAATGTTGCTGGCCTCATTCCTTGAAATTTTGATCACTTCTTTCCTTGATATTTATGATATTTATGTTATTTCTTGATATTTCCTATTATGATATTCCTTGATATTTCCTATTTCTTCTGTTCTTTGAACTAAATTGTTGAAAACAGTCTTTAATTTGCTCTGTTGGTAATTTCATGTGTGGATAAATAACAAAAGGACAAATGCGCAGATGAACCAAATTTTTCCATAATTGAAAATGGATTTAGTTTGAGCTTTAGGTTAATATTAAGGTCACTTCTCATTTTAGATAAACGGTTTATTTCCACTAATCAAACACCAATCTTCGCTTCAGCCAAAACCTAATCTGAATGTGAGCTTTTCCATCAACAAGAATAACTTTTCTGGGAGCTTATGGATCAAGAAGGAGCTGCGGTTCATTAGCGTTCCCCTGTATTCACAACCACAACTTTCTCCAAGTTTCAATTACTTTCAGGTAACACAATTCATGGCCAAACAATGATCCTAATAGAGAGATTAATCTAAGTCTCCAATGTATATAGACAGCACACTTACTCCAGAAGTAAAACAGGGTAGGGGAAAGGCATAGGAACTGACACTGTCTAGTAACTGCATGATTGTCTTGACAGTGTTATTAGCTTTTCACAAGCTAATGGAAAGCAGCAAGGTGAGGAGGTGCAGGGTGACTGTAGAAGACACATCAAAGGCCTGGAGAGTGGCAGCGTTTTCAACATGCTGCTTGTCTGACCTGATGGCAGTACTTCTTAAATCTGTTTCAGGGCAGAATAGATTTCTTCCTCACTTTGGGATCAGAGACCTAGCAGGAAAAAGATGTGTTGCTTTAAAATTTTCAAGGCAAAATCACCAGCTCAGATAAATCGGTATAACTCCATTTTGGCTTTGATTCAATTATACCAGTGCCTGAGCATCTTGTCCTTGATTATTTGAAGAAGGAAACTCTTCCCTTTCAATAAGTTTATCAACTGGATAGATAGGATGGAAGAAAGAGAATATTACTGTCTGTAATGAAGCTTACTTATTACAGGCAGGTAATTAAGGGATAAATTCATAGAGAGTGACATTTTCTTTTTCACCAAGAAAAGTCTGCAGCAGAGTTGGGGAAGACATCAGGGACGTGGTTGCAGCACACTAATTTACATGGTCAGTCACAGACAAGTAGTATCTTAGAATAGGTCTTAAGCCTGGTGTCCCCTAAAAGGACTTTCCATGGCTGGAAGGCTGGTATAAAAGAGATTTGTTGTCTGTGCTTCTTCCCTGAAGTGGAGAAGGAAGGTGACAGATGCAAGCTCCCATTGCAGTTAATTTGCACTGAGGAATTCCCTTTGGGTATAAGCAGCAAGGACACCAATCTTTTTCACAGATAGTGTGAATTAAAATAAAAATAAGAAAACTTTGCTCTGAACTTTTTTCCAGAGGGAAGCTGGGGAAGTCAATGACAGAGTATGGTTTGGAACCATACTTGGGGATGTTTCTAACTCTCCTGTTCATGAAATTTCCCTTCCTCCTTATTTTATTTTTTTTGTATCTTTGTTCGTAGTTATGGGAGTACATTGTTGTTCTGCAAAACATTTTTGTGCAAAATAAAAAAAAAAAATTAAAAAAAAGCATGCTGACATTTTATCAATAAAATACAGATACAAAGGAATCAGGTGTTACAAGAATAATTCTATGACACATTTAGATATTTCTTAGCCACTACTGTATTTGTGTTCTGATATTCTTCAATGCAACTTCCCTTCAGTTTAGATCACAGGAGTATACATTTTAATCTCCTCTACACACTCCTCCTCTTAATCTTTTAGTTTGTTTATGTCTGCTTATATTTAACAGACTTGGTCTCTTCTCTATGTAAATTCTTTTACATTTCCTCTTGACTTTTCCTTTCCCTCTTACTTCCACTCATTGACCCTGTTATCAAGGTCACTTTATGCACTGATAAATGCATTCTTTATAGCTATCTGAAATACCTCACTAAAACTAAGTTATTTTTTGACTATTCCACTTCCATATGCACTTGGTCCTGCCATAGTATCATGTGCTTAAACATATGGAACCCCCCCCTTAAGGCAATGACACTTCTTGAATTTCAGTTCAGTTACATCCCTTTATTGTACAGAGTCTGTGTCTGGCATGCTATTTCCCGCTTGTCAAAAGGAAACCATTCTGATTGAGGGTAGTTTTGATGGTCTTAATACTGGTTTTTATTCTGCAATGAAACAGAACTAGGACTCTTCAAATGTTCCTACAGAAGTGAAACTGTGCCAGAACAGCTATTATCAGACCAGGATGCCTTTGATTCAGGAAGTCTGCTAAGTATATTAGCTATTTTCCCTTTATAATCCTAGCTGCTGACATTATGGAGTTATTATGTGACTCTGTGGAATCACGGACAAAACACATAGTGAACCACAAGGTAATACTCCTTTTCAAATGACGACAGGTATGAGAACCCTAATGCTATTTCGGCATCCTACCAGAACCCCTCACTGCAGTTTTCATAGGAAATGATGGCAACAACAACCTGTCAGCGTTTCTTCTTGCCCAAGAAGATAGTTTCTCTTCTTGCGGTCAGGAGGTGGTCTTTGCCTATCAGTAGATTTCAAAAGAATTTGGATCTGCTTATTACAAAAATGAGACAGCAATTAAGGGGTAATCTAGAGTCAGGTGGCAGTGGTTTGAAAGTGTTACAGTTGCATGAACACCCATGTTGTATAAGGAACTCATTTTTCAAATGACTACAACATTTAAAAGAACAAAGGAGAGGAAGGAGGAGAGGAGAAGGGGAAGGAAAGCCTCTTTCCCACAGAAAAATAGGACCAGTTGAGCACAAAGGTAGAAGTTACCATGGCCCTGTCAGTGACCCACAGTTGTCAGGAGCTGGATCTGAGCTTAAATGGGGTGAAGTAGGCATATTTTTGTGTTCTGCCTCATGGTGACAGTTCCCATTACGGGAAGAGGAAAGAATGTGCTCATCAAAATGTGCAAGTACCTTGTGTAAAAATTGAGGTTTGAAACTGTGGCATTCTCTGGAACCTGTTGGCAGGGATTTGCACATTGCAAATCCAAAACCCACTGAGGCAGCCATGCATGGCTGGTGGCCTGCATAAGCTGAAGCATCCCTCTGGTGCCTTCTGCCAGCTGTTGAGCAGTGTCGCTGCTGGGATCTCTGGAGGCTGGATGGGTACACCAGAGAAAGCACGGAATGGGACACAAACCATGGACATCTCTGTCCAAGCTTCTGCTACATATTTGCAGGGAAGTCTTCCCATGTGGCCTAGGCTGGAAGATGAACACGACACCAGACTGCCATGAGAGAGAAACCCTGTGGCCAGTGAGATAACTCATGGCCTTATTTAACTACTCACATCACTGGAAATGTCTGTTAAACTGCCATTCCTTGGGGATAAATGAATAACAAAGAAGGAAAATGGCCAAGCTCAATAGCACAAATGATATAATTGCAGAGCATGTTAAAGAGGTATTATTAACTGAAGTGGGCTGGATGATTCACCTGAAGTCTGCTCAGTGAAAATTTTACACTGAGAGACATGGGACAATGCCAAGCTTTATCATCTGCATGGCTTGTCGGTAGCAAACACTCCCTGCATAGACATCTATCTGCTCTTTAAAAATAGAGAAAGTGTAGAGTGTAATCAGGGATTAAGAATGAAAGGTGATACTCTCTGCATCATATATTTAATACAAAAAGTAATATTTTAAATTGCCACATTGGTACTAATGAAACTATGAAGCTAATAGAGTGTAAGGAGAACAGCACTTCATCTCCTACATGAAGTTTGCATTTTAAAGCACCCCAGGGCATATCTTTCTTTACATGTACGAGACTTTGTAAAACCTACCTAAAAGCTGTTTCATAACTCAAAAGTCTTTCTGTACAATTGCACTGATCATTAAAGATGCAAAAGACAGAGCTACTCTTCCAGACTATTGGATTTTTTGAAGCCAATTTAATGTCACTATTTATGGCTGGTTTCATATTTGTCAGGGAAAATACGATCAATACTGGCAAAAGTTCCTTGAATTACAAAATTCAGAACAATGCCAGATACTGCATCTGGTCAAAAAGGGCAAATATATTATTTGGATTCTTGACAGTGTTAGAGAAACAGCAGTTTCACACAACCCATTTCACAGACGAATCCATGTTAATTCCACTGTTTATAGCAATTGTAAAATTCAGTACTGGTTTATAAAGGTTTAAGCATTTGGAAATAAGTGTCTGTAACTAGTTAAGATGTATTTTGCAGATTATCTGTCTTCAGAAAAATGAATTTTAATATTCACATTTCTGTATAATTGATAGTCATATTAGAACTGTTATCTTGCAATTAATGACTGCCTTCAAAATATTCATTGAACATGAGGAACCAAGGAACACAAGAATCTAAGAAGGGACAAAGACCTTAGATATTGCTGTGACAGAGTTATCTTAAACATCCAGAAAGTATTTTGAAGTCATTTTCAGTTAGGGGTTTTTGAAAAGTTTATTTAATGGTTTAGGAGTATATAAGAATTTACAGAATTATATTGTAAATTCCCTGTTTAAAAGGGGAAAAATACATTTTTGTTTTAAAAGATATTTGAAAAAAAAATTTGAACAAACAAAGCAAAAATTTGGAGGAAAATCCCCAACTGAATTTGGCATAAATTGATAACCCCTCTGTTTCTGTTACTTTTAAAATCTTCACCAAGATGCAGAATTTAGGATTTTGATAATGTAAATGACAGTGTTTGTTTATCATGTTAGGCCTGAGTATTTGCAGTCCCCTTCCAGACAATATATGGGTAACAGAGAACTGTGAGATAAGATCACGTTCCCTGTGGAAAACAATGTTCCTTGGGAGGCTGTTTTTCCAATAGAAATAATTCTCAGCTGTCATGTCTTAAACACACACGCAGTGGTCGACCAGGGAGAAGCTACATACTAAAAGCAAGGAAGCACTTGGGAATGATCTGGGGATGTTTAACAGTCAAGGATCCTTGACTATGTAATATACAAATCGAGCTACATCTGAACTCCACTTAATGTACTTCTAGCGGTGGAGGGCTGGTCTCACACACTGTACTTTTCTGCAGTTCTCTCAGTTACCTGTTTGTCCCTAAAATCACGTTGGGTGACAGGATTGACATCTTCAAAGCAGGCTTCTACTTGCAATTTCTAGCATAATTTTCACTTTTTCACTCCAGCTGAATTATGCAGAGGGGCTTCATCCAGAGTGTGAAACCTTCCCGCTTGCACACCTGAGTCTGAAGGCCACCTCTGTGCAAAGCCCTGCAGGCCAGGCCTCAGGTGAGGCAACAGTATTTGCATAACAGTGGTCATACTTCATATAAAGCTAAGGAAATGGCCTTATAAAGATAAGGCTTCATTATAAGCCAGAAGTCAATTCCTTTGCTCCTTTATGTGTCCCCAAAAGTCATCAAAGAAAACATGGCTGCAACCAACATCAGCTCTAAGGAGGGCAAAGAATTTCCTTTTCAATGAGCAGCAACGCCTGGAAGAGGCAGCTCTTAGCCATGCCCTAAGAGGATGTGCGGTACTGCATCATAACTGAGCTTAGTGCTTCTGGTCACAGACCCCTTTCTCAGGAAAGCTGTGTGATTAAAGATCTAATTACATTGTTTTCCCTATACTTAGTCTGTATGCCCTGACCTGACATTAGAAGTCTAATTTGTTTAAGCAAATGAAAGATGTCTATCCCGGCTAATTTATATTTGGCAACACTGCTGAAGAAATTTTTCAGAGGAAACATTGCTTCTCTCTTCTTGCCAGAGGCAGGTAAATGTGATGTGAGTGACAACCTGATTGCTGGTTCTGGGTTAAGAATGAGGTGGGTGAGGCTGAGACTCTGCCATGGAAGCACAGGGGACAAAATGTCTTAGCACTAACGAGCATGTTGCAAACTCTCTGTGCCACCGATGCCAACGTTTCAAGGCTACGTGAAATTGAAGGGAAAAGGTCACTAGAAAGAGCTGATTGTGGAATTTGAGTGGCCCTCTTCTGGGAAATTGAATTTTATAAAAAAATAGTTGTTTAGGTTTCTACCTGAGACAGTGCGAGTGAAATGAAATCAGATCTTACAGTTGGCCATTTTTCTCCTCCCTTCTTCTCTAACAACAAATACAAGGAAATTCTGTTAAATTCCATTATGACTTCTCTCTAGTCATGGCAGCCTGACCCTCTGCCAAATCTCCTGTTGGCAAAATTCCAGTACACAACTGGAGAAATCCATTGGTTATATGAGCAGAAAGCTTGGCTCATAATTCCCAGTCATAAACAGATGTAATTCCAATTTCTGAGGTGTGCCCAAGCTGAGGGGGGTTTTTAAAGCGCAGCACTAGGAGCAGTGCTGCTATTTTAGACAGGAGTTTTAATATTTTTTATCTATTAAAACCTACTGGGAGAGGATAAAAAAGTAAATATTTGGAAGTCAGGAGAGAAAAAAAGGGGCAATCCTTTGAATTTCATGAAATTGCACAGGACAAGGAGACCCTTCTGGAGGAAGGAGGAGGGAAATGTTAACTATTTTTCGTAGAAGTTGGAATTACCCATCTTAAGAACAGAAATGTGGCATGTCTGAGAAAGAAGTCATTCCAGAAGGTCCACACATTGAAATAAAGAACTCAGTGTGAATTTAAACTGAAATGCCAGCAATTATTTCCTCTCTACCACCAAGCAAATGTATCATTTAGCCTTATGAGTTTTTTCAATATTAAAATTCAATAAAGAATATGTTGGGGATCTCTAAGTAAGAGAAGACAACTGAAAGCAAAATATGTTCCAGTTTCTTCTTCTCCTATCCTTTTATTCTGTGATGTTGTCTGAAGGGAGAGTGATTGGAATAAGCATTGTATTTTAGCTATGTTTCAAATGTGGAACCAAGTCTTGTAGAGGAATTTGGAGTTGTTCCGTGCAAAGGTACTTCGAAAGGTCTGGCAGCAGGACCACAATGAGCCCCTCCTAGCACCACTAAATGGCACAGCATCTTGCACCAGCCCAGTGACTCCCAGTAAGAGAGAGCATAATCTTTTCACCTCCAGCTGAAGACCAGGTGAATCATATTAGCAGCAAAAATGAGAAAAAATTGAAACATGGCTAGCTGTTTCAGGAGGCTTCAAATTTAAAAGAGCAGCAGGGTATCTGCAATTATCGTGGAGTTCCAAAAGATATTTGGGTTCCTGCATTTGGAAATGCTCCTCATGATACTGTATAGTTTTTTCCTGCAGTTATTTTATTTAAACAATTGTGTTAGTCTAAAAATGTGTCTTGTCTCCTTTTTTCTTTTTACTGTAATTTAGTTTAAAGGTTCGACTGGTGTAAACATCTTTATTACCATTCATCTTACGAATTAGCATCCAGATATGTTTCAAAATGATACAGTATTAGGAAAGAAATAAAAACATCACAGAAGAAGAATGAAAAGAAAGCTATTGTATAGGCCATCAGACTGTGATTTGTGCTAGTAATATGGTGTAGTAAAAAGCATGTAGATTTGGAAAGGAGCACTGAGATAATAAAAACCCAGAGATTGACCAGTAAGGGTAAATGAGAATTTAGAATTCCATCACTGAAAAAGTCATTAATTGGAAATGTGAGGAAGTTGCAAAAGAAAAGGAAGAAGCAGAAGCAAGATGGACATCTATGTTTTGTGTAGTCTCTGTGTCACTGCTATCTGAACACTTCACAAGCTCACCATAAGATGAATTAGTTCATCCTGTCACGCTCCTGGAAATTGAGTGATGAAAACTTAACTGGACAATGGAAACAAAAAAGCTAGAAAAGAGAGCATAGTGAGCTGTCTTTGTTGGGTTTATGTAGTTAAATGTTGACATTACAGTGTATGCCCTGAATAAACAGTTGAATGAGGAAGAACTATTTGGAGCAAGTTTTGGGTTTTTTACACATGATATTTTCTATTGGGCTGTGTTTGACTGAATTCAGTCCTCTGTGAAGAATTGATAAAAAAATTGCCTCCTCTGCTTTCTAGATTTTTTTTCCCAACTGTCTGCCACTCAGATTCCACATTTGATCTCATCATTTCTGAAGGTATGGCTGGAAAACCTTTTGTCTTGTGAAGGCAATGTGGAGGCACCACTGCCTCTAACTAAAGCATGCAAGGACTGGAAGTTCTGCCCTTTCCTCCCCAGACTCATAGTGCTGTGACTCTCTTCTCATGCAAAGCTCATGCCTGATCCTATCATATCTTGGTTGCATGACACACACAACATCCAGGCAGGAGACAAGACAGTCCACTTCTACTCAGCTGATATGGGGAGATAGTGCAGCAAAGAGGAGGCTCCTGGAAATAATTTAGCTATCTCATACCTCACTCCACACCCATCTCTGAAATCTCTTAGGACTAAATTGCAGGCTGGGTTATCTGCTCTAATAGTCATGACCTGCCTAAGGTAGGATTTCCTCTGTGCAATGTTTGAGCTACTGAGAAACATTTTCTGGAGTTATTTCCCTCAGATTCTTTTGTTTTAGCATCTTTAGGAAAAAAAAATGCTATTGTACTTTTGTCTAAAAAAACCTCCAAACATCTTTACTACCTGTCTCCTATATTCAGTGTTGTCTTCAATCTCCACCTCTACTTTCCCACCAACAGCATCAGGCCAATGTTTTTAAAGGGGCTCTCTTTTCATCTGTCTAGCCTGAGACCCACTGAGTGTACCAAGTGTATCACTCTGAATCAGCTGTGCAACTCTTGCACTGACTTATCAATGTTACTCTCTCAAACTTGAAAGGATGTTTCTCAAGTCAATTAAAAGCCTCTTTCCTTCAAAAATGTTGATATGATTAAAACTTGTAAGGAAGGCTGTCCTTCAGGCTGTGCTCAAAGATAGATTGTCTGGTCAGTCATGGGTATGTTCAGCATACTTAATGAACACGCTTGTATCCTTTCTGGCAAAGACATTCAAAAGAGAAAGACAGGAAAAGAGAGAGTGTGATGATCAGCTGAAAGGCTATACAGAGATGATGGACTGAAATCATATGCAGCACCATGGCAGTGGTTCCTGACATTAGCTGGAATAGAAGAACTGAAAGTCATATTATCCTTGACTTTGAGGATTGTCCCTGGATGAGGGTTTGAATGCTGCTGGTCATGCAGTGCTGCTAAATATGTAAAATCTTTTTACCCCAACAGTACCTATGCTATGAGGCAGAGGACTTTTGTTTCTCAGAGTCATCAGGCTAATAACTTTCATCAGCACTGAACACCCTTGAAGGAGAAGTGTCAATTCTTTAGTTAAAAAAAAAAAAAAAAAGATTGTCACCTTAAGAATGTTAGAAGATAATCAGTGTCTGCTTATTGTAATCATATCTTACAGGAGAAATGGCATGTCCCAGTCCAACGTCCTTTGGGGACATGACCTCTTTTATCAAAACACTTATTAGAGTGGACCAGTGGTCCTAGAGGCTACCTTTCAATGTGAAAACATTCCTGTTGAAAGCCTTCTTCAGCCCCTGGCAGGTTTGAACACAGGTTTTCTCTCCTGCAATAACATCTCTGGATTCTGTGTATTTTGATTAACAAAACCTCACAGCAATCTCCCAAGGTCACTGGTTGTACCTTGCTGGGTGCCCACCAGGGATAGAGACACTGAAGTCACTGGAACTTGCTGGGGTCCCAGGAACTGAATTGCAATGAGTAGCTCCCCAGTCCTGGCTGAATACTGGCATCGGAGAGATTTTCCCTTATAGTATGTTGGATGTCTCAAAGCTGCTTAGAGTACCTTCTGCAAGAGCATCTGCTCCATCCATATCACAGGATGGAAACCCTCGCATAAAAGAGTAGAAGACAATGGGAAGTGTATGATGACAGAGGATTGAAAAGAGGGAGAAAAGAAGGAAGACCAGGGAAAAAGAGAAAAAAGAGGAGAACAAAAGGCATGAAAATGGGGAGAGAAAAAGTGAAAACCAGGAAAAAAGGAAAACGAAATGCTGTAAAGCTTTTACAAACACAGTACAGGTTTTCTCTGGAGAACTTGTCCAGTGGTTGTAGTTGTTGAATTACCCTGTGTTTAAAGCTTCAGAAGTTTCAGCTGGTTTCTGGCTACACAATAGCTGGAAGCAGCCTAAGATTAGTGAATACCTTTGTTCTTTTCATGTGTAGGAAGAAAAGCTTGAGCCTGTTGATAGAGGAAGACTGATGATTTTTTTCCTTTTCCTTTTTTTCAAGCTAACAAAAATTAAAGAAAAAAATTGCTGTTGCAGGCACATCATTAAATAACAGAACTGTCACCTATCTCTACTTTCATCAGATCACTATAAATTCTACCTTAGGAAAGGTATACAGTAGATCTTGATAGAGGATAATGATGTAAGAATGAAATACCATTAAAAACTTGCTTTCTCACTGTGCTTCAGGATGCTCCGGCTCATCCTAGCGCTTTTAAGTACGATTGAGTATAGTACCATTTTAATATCAGATAGTAACTCTAAGAGGAGACTGCATCCTGCCCCCAGAGCACTTAGCGGTATTGTGCTTTCTATCTGTAAGTGATATGAGCCAGTATATGACATAAGAACACCGCATTATACCATGCCACTGTGACACTGTGTTATACCACCACCACACTGAGATGCAGTCCTGTGGTGTTATCATGTTGTTGAGCTTAGTCCTGAAAATAAACTCTCTAAAGGTTACAATTATAAATAGACCTGGTACATTGCCTTATCACCTCCATAGCCTGAACTAAGCGGTAGCATCTGGTGCGTGCAATGAAATGAGATTGACTGCATATTCCCAGCCTGCTAGAGCACTTCACAGCAGTGCCACCAGAGCCCTGTGCTTTGCCAGCTGTGTGAGAAGTTGGATGTTTCATGTGCTGGAATCTGGGCTGAATCCTGTCTATACTAGAGAGTGGCATTGTTTTAACGAGCTCAGTAAAGATCTAACAAGTGTTTTGTCACAGTACTCTTAGGGACAGGTCTCCTGATGGGCAGAGCCACCCACTGTGTGCAGTGTCAGGTAACCAGAGCAGTAACACAGCTCAGGTCTTGCTGCCCGCTTTGCCAGTGCCACACCTCTGGAAATTCCCAGTTGCTGCTGCCGGGGGAAATAGCAGAAGGTACCTAAAAGCAAATACTGCTGCAGTGATGGGTCCTGACAGAAGTTCTCACCCTCTGGCTCCCTCTTCTACTTACGCTTTTTTTTCTCTGCCTTGTCCTGGCCCTTATGCTAGACATAGCAAGTTTGGTCTTAATTGAGAAGCTATAACCCAGCTCTGAGTTACGTGATTCAACACCACATAGTTTCATTGAAAGATCACAGTGTGTTTAATGAGTACCAGAACCCTCAGTTCAGTATCTATAGGTACTAAAAGATAAATGAGTAATAGATTTTTTTAATTTGCATTCATATCATATGCTCTATCTGCATATTAATTTTGCACATAACGCTCTAGGAGACAGAATATCAAATAGTTTTCCAAAATGGAGGTTTATTATATTAAAATATCTAATGTAGATTTCCATGAAATGTTACTTTCCCCAGAAACCCCATCTGACTTAAATAGGAACACTACCGTCCATGAACTAAGGAAAAACAAAAGACTGCAAATAAAGATAACAGCTCTGTGATATATCTGATCTGGGGAGAGATATCCTCTAATGTGGCTACTGGGAGAGCTGTTTGATTTAATTTTATTTAACATATGCATTAATACAAGAACATAAATGGCTTAGAAATGAAACAATGTAAATATAGGAAATAATAGAGCAGATGGAAAAATAATACAAATTGGCTTGATCTCTGATTTGGGAAAACATTTAAGCAGTCACTTACTCAGGAAAATGTTTAAAATTACATGTCAAATTCTATGAATATATCTCTAGAGCTGGTGGTGGCCAAGATATTGATGGAAGACATTGCACAATGACATCTCTTTTTGTCATATGTCCTCATCAGTGCACTTTACCACAGGAATGAGAGGAGGGGAGGAGTTATTTTCCCCTTAGCTGTGAAATCTGATGCTGTAATTTTGATTTACAACTCAGGATTGCCATTAAATGTCTTTTTAAATACTTTCTTCAAGGGTATAGTTTCATGAGTTGGGTTCTCAGGAGATTTGGAACCAGAGCAGGAGAAAAGCTATATCAATTGCCAAGTTTGAAGAAAGTTAGTCAGAATACAAATATGAAATGAAAATGAGAAAAAGAATATATTGAGAGGCCTGAGCAATAGGCAATATTAATGAGATAGTATTTTGCACTGCAATATAGATACCAAGGACCAGTATGACTTAACACTTTACTTAGAAAGGTAATTTACTAAGCAAAAAGCGCTTCCACACCACTGTGATAAAACCACAACATGGACTAGTGTATTTCTTTCAGTGAGCCACGTGGAGACAAACTACAGAGGGTTCCACAAAGATGGCAACCTCTTCCCCTAAAAAGCTTGTTAATGAGAAACTTTGCCCATGTTAGTATGTGGGTAAGAATGATAAGAACTTATCATAAGGATCAGAATTTCAAATCATCTAGTACACTGGAAAAAAACTAATATAAAATCATAAAATAAAATTTAATAAAGGCAAGAATGAAGTGTTACATAAAGGAAGTGAAAATTAGACTGGCAAACACGAAATGGATAATAAAGTGCTTGTGGAGAAGAAGATCTGGATATTAGTAAGAGCCAATATGCAAAGTTGCTGTGAAGAGATGTATTTGATTATGGAATGTGTAAATCTGCAAGTTGAGGATAATAATTATTCCACTACCTTAAAATAATGAGTACCCGGCTGGAATACAACGTTCTATTTAGCATATCACTTTCAGAAATACATAGATGTATTATTAGGGATCCAAGACAGTAGAATTAAACTGATCAGAAGTCAAGAAATCATGCAATAGAGGTAAAGTTGGGAGAATTAGATTTTTTATTTTACAGAAGCTTGAATTTCAGAAGGCTGGTTCAAAGGGTGAGAAACTGTTTTCTACAGTCATAAGAAATAGCATAGGCAATAATTACTTTGACCTGCAGCAAAAAAAAGATTTTAGTTCCGAATTAGGAAAAGGTTCTAACTAAAAGGAGAATTAAACACTGGATCAGTGTACCAAAAGAGTTTTGTAGCATCTGAATCCACAGAGGTCTTTAATATCAGGTTATACAAACATCTATCAAGGATAATCAAGAGACCCTTGATATTGCTTCACAAGAGGAAGAGTAAAATCGTAGAATCGTAGAATCATAGAATCTTTACGGTTGCAAAAAACTTCTAACATCCTCAAGTCCAACTGTCAACCCAACATCACCAAGCCCCCTAAACCATGTCCTGAAGTGCCACATCCATATGTTTTTTGAACATCTCCGGGGATGGTGAGTCCACCACTTCTCTGGGCAGCCTGTTCCAATGCCTGACCACTCTTTCATTGAAGAAATCTTTCCTAATATCTAATCTAAACCTCCCCTGACACAACTTGAGACCATTTCCTCTTGTCCTTTTGCTAGTTACTTGGGAGAAGAGGCCAAACTTGGAAGAGATCATCATGAGTCCCCTTCTAGCATCTACTGGTACAATTTCTAAAAGGTCTAAATATGACACCATGAAAATGCTTGCAGGACAACCCTGAAAGAGAAGAGGCATACACCAGTGGGTGACTTAAGAGCTCTTTTACATTTTTACTCACTGTGATTTTCAGCTTTACCTTATTGAGCTTGTTTGGCATTCTTAAGGATGACTAGCAAAACCACGCACAATTTTTGTACACTGAATGTCTATGAGTGGACAGAACAGAAATACTATTCTATATCAGAGTGGGCTAAATTATATAAAAAATAGTAATTCTTCCATATGAAGAAGGTGATTCTCTCATATAACCTGTGAATGTATGGGAAGAAGCAAAGATATCTCTTTCACAATTTCAGTGTAGCTATGTAATATTATCTGTACACACCTCTCTTCCTAGAAAATCCTGGAATGAGCTCAGGAAGGATAAATTGGAGGAACCACTGGTAGAAGACCTACAGATGTGGTGGTGGTGGCTGTAAAAGTGAGGAGAATAGAAAAAAAATATATTTCTGGTGTGGGCATGACCAAGTTTGTTATCCATATAGACATCATTTGAGGAAGTTACTTGCTGCATCATTTTTATCTTCTAAAAGTAACTTAAATGGCTTGCAGTCATTGGAAGAATTTTCTGCACAGGGCTCCCAGTGGTTCCTGAGCTGATGGAAATATTATGGGATAGTTTCTTGGCTACAGCAAATTGTCATTCTATTGACTGTAATGGAGCTGTGTCACATAACAGTTGCTGAGACTCTGACATTAGGATTGGCTAAAGTTATAATGCTGTTTGACTTAATGTGATTTCTACTTACAGTAATTTATTTTTACATATAATCTAAAAATAGAAGTATTTATCTATTTATGTTTTCTGAATCAAGTCACTTTATACTTTTACTGGTCTTCTTAATACTTTTGCCAAGATCAAATAAAGAATTAAATGGATCAAAGAGTAAAAGGAAATAATGTAATACGTCCTGCATAGATCTTTGGAATCTGAAATCTAATGCCAGTTCCAATACTTGTAAAATGCCACAGGGCATGGCAACAAAGGTGAGTGACCTCAGAGTAAAACACACACACCACCCCCCACCC
>VXBL01003488.1:251674-289769 GCA_013400195.1 Aramus guarauna | reverse complement strand
TTTTTTTTTTTCCTAAAGAAAAGAGAAAAGCCTTATGGAAACCAAAAGATGTCTGTGAAAATTCCATCATTTTTAAATTGTTCATCAGTGGTAGCCAAGATATATTTAAATTACAGTTCAGTGCAGCATGTATAAGGATATATCCTGCTTTATAGAGTTCTTGCTCAGGTTTATTCTCTTCCAACCTCCTACTCAACCCTCATATAGAAATCTTGTGAATGTAAATAAGCCCAGTAAGCAATGGTCTCAGCTTTGCCACTGACAATTCCTGAGAGCAGTACTGATTTGTAATGGTTCATTGCCAACCTCCTCTAAGAGCCCTAGTGCTCTCAGGTGCAACAAGTGAGTGACCCAACAGCACCAAGGTCCGTGATCTGAGCAGCAGTTTTCTGCTCTGAGGCAATTCCCCTCTTCCAGGATGACAAGACTTGTCTTTAGCCAAGTGAACAACAGAAGAATCAATATTGAATCATACCAATACACATAAATACTTATTATCATGCAGAAAACATGATCTTCTATAGGTATATCTACACCTCCAGACTGTCAGAGGGCTGAAAAAAGGGCTTAAAAGTGGATGCAAGAATGCCATTCCCCATGACCTCAGACCGTTCCATCCACATTGGTATTTGTAGCTCAAATGTCCACACTGCACATGGAAAAAGCTGTACTTCACTTGTCTGCTGATGCTGTGGGAGTGTAACATGTTCTGCCTCGCCACAGCCTGATCTGTCTATATCACTTACACAAGAGTGTGGGTTCATGCAGATGCTGGGAGTTGGCTCAGGATCTCCTCTCTCAGAAAAATCATAGATTAACATAAACCTAGAGCTGCTAACACCCCTCCAGTTAATCACTGTGGATGGAAGGCAGGTATGGGTTTGAGAATGGGCTCATATCCATAAATTTTTGATAGTGTAGGCATACTCTTTCAGAACATGCCTGATTGCTTTGCTTTAGACAGCTATCTGCTTAGTATTTTAACTGCTTCACTGAGAAGATCATTTACCCATTCAGCCTCTCCCTTTGACAAAGAGTGGAAATTTACAGTATTCACAGAAAGGTGTAAGAAAGTCCACTGCAGAAGCAAGTACACCCACGTGCACGCACTTGTACACACTTGGCAACAACCTGGACATCTCCTTAGCTGTGTACTGGCATTGGTTATGCTTTAGTCCTCAGCAGAGTGATGGTTTGCTCCTTCTCCTCAGTTGTGGAAGGTTTTTAGTTTTCTCCATGGGTAATTTCCTCCAAAGTGAGCACAAGTAATGTAGTCAGAAGAGCTCCAGAGGCAGACAGGGAAAATGACCTGGTAGCTGAGAAGAGTTTATTGGCTTCCGCTGCTATTGAACAGCTCAACAGCATGGAGTCCTCCAGGTTGGTGTATCTCTATAATCTTGACCCACCTGGAGATCCATGGTGTCGAACCATGAACTTATGAAGACAGCGTTGCCTTCAGTGGGTGGGAAAATTCCTCTTCATCTTCAGTGTGTCGAACAGTCCAGGAATTGCTGAATCCTTTACCATTCCTTCTATCAGAGGCAAGTTCCTTTGTTTCTTTTGCTGCCCCTTTTCCACCATTGTACAGTTTAATACACGTGGACAAGGAAGGCATGCCTTGCATTTCAGCATTTGATAAGTGGCAGTCACTCTACACCTTCCATATTCAGTAGCTTCCGTATCAATTAGAATATCAAGGTGGAGACCCCCAGCAGGAATTACAAAATCTCTGATTCCTTTCACATCTAACCATTTCTGAGTAAGTTTGTTGGGTGACTGTTCTGTTTTGCAGGAATGGTGAAGAAAGTGAGAAATAATTATGAAAGGTATTCTTGGATGGCCAAGAAAGTTCTATAAAAGAAGGAGGTTTCACAGTATGTCTCAAAGATGGTCAGATTCCATATTGTCTTTCTATGTGCTAAACAAGAATCTTTCCAAACCCAAATCACATGCTTATGTTCAAGGAAGATTAGATACTATGGCAGAGCGATGATGATTTTCTAATATAATTTGCTGACATCTTCAAATATGCAAGTACAATGTCACAAACTGTTCTTTGGTTCCAGTGATTCTGTAGCTCACTTTTGTGTCCCTAATGAGACCTCTCTGACAACCTATGGCTATTATTTTCAAGCTTTCTGGCTTGCCCATTTCTCTCCTACGGTTTGGTTTTGATGTATAAGTAATAAATGGCCAGCATGATGGCTATAGGAGCTTTATGGAAAAGTATTAAGAGATCTTCTTCCTATGAAGTTTTAGAGAAGTTAATTTCACTTAAAGAGCAAATTTCAGCTGACTGCTTGACATTAATTAGCTTAGCTTTACAAAACCCCTGCAAGGTATTATATGAATTTTAGAACATACTATGCACTTTACAGCTGTATATGCTGAGGTCCACAGAAAGGCTAAATGCCACATTACTATTTTATGCAAACAGCTGACCAATGTGGCGATTAAATTGTGTGGTGATACACTCTTGGCAAGAGTCTTTAGCTTGCTCCACTGGGGAGTAATAGCAGGACATTTTGAACAAAATAGGAATCTATTTTGGAACTCATCTCCCCTGCTGATTTGCAGCCCAAGTTTCTTAATTTCTCAGGTGTTGTACAAATCTATTTATGCTGTGGGTTGGGGTTTTTTTTTTCTTTTTCCCCCCCCCCCCCCCTTTCTTTTGTTCCTAATGAGTGAAAGGTAATGGAGGAAAAAAAAAAGGGAGGGGGGGAGGCTGAATCACCAGATATCTTCTGAGGTTATGGGTACATGAGTGCAGAGGCAAACCTTAAGAGGTAGACTTAGGATAAATTGTGCAGCTGTGCACAAACAAGTCAACTACACATAGAAAAGCAGGAACTAGAAAGCCCTGATATCTATAAATTGGCAGGTAGGTTGGCAGTTCATTTTTCTGTTACCCAAATCATTCTTTTTTCCTTTTTTGGGGGAATAAGGCAGTAAATCACTACTGATACATGACAACACATGACAGCATTTCCTGGCAGGTAGAGAAGACATAGAGACAAGACTCCTCGTGCATGCCCCACCAACCTGTCACAGGGAAGAAGCACACACAACCAGCTCTGTAAAAGCGTGGATAACTCAGGAAAAGCTGAAGAGGAAACCTTGCACCCATTTAGGCTCCTGTTCAACAGCATAGTACAAGTTACTCTCTAATCCTCTCTTTTTCTAGAACTGTAGAAAAGGATGTTACATTATCATTACAAAAAAGAAGTATCCAACATTTAGTGTTGATAGATAAGATACATATTTCTAAAAATATATAAAGAGATGCCTGTGACGATTCAGTTTTGAAAACTGCACTGTGTCAAGTACTACATAAGGCAAAGAAATTATTGCTGCATCTTGCAGTGCACCCCTATAAAGATGCCTCACATGGAAGTCTTTAAAGTATTTGATTTGAATAAATTTCTGGTTTCTACAATGAACATGTTTGGCATTTATTTCCTTCTGCAATGTATTGCAATGAATTTTTGCCTGGAGATAAACCCTCAGCTAAAACTGAGGGGGTTTAGCAATGTGTATCTGTTCTTGCTGCTTACTCTTAATTTGAAATTGCAAGGCTGTTTGTACCATTAACTTCAGTTGCAGCAGAGATGCTTATGATGTCACAGCAGGGGCAATTTACAAATATAAGCAGAAAGAACAAATGAACTATAATTCCTTGCTTTCATGCACTTGCCAATAGACATTTCAAGTAAACATATGCACAGTGATTCAAATTATGATGATGACATATACTCAGTTTATATAGCGAATAGTACATTACTTCCTGCGTTGCCGTACAGAAATGTATGGGATTCCTGTTTAATAAGGCATTATTCTTCAAGTAGCCCAACTGGAATATATGGAGTGCTGCTGAGTAAACCCACAGAAACATGTGAGGCTGATGATAGGAAGAATAGTTCTTCTCTGAATGAAAAAATGTGGCAGAATCTAACTGCAAGGAAAAAAAGAAATAAAAGATGCTGCATCTGACAGATCAACTAGATTACAAGATCGTGTTTCTGAAAGTTTCCTGCGAGGCATCATCAGCCCTTTGATCACTTCACTGTGTAGTGGCACTGTAGATTTATTGTTCTCTGTTCCACTTCCAACAAGTACGAATCTGAACATACTTTTACCAAAGCAATTAGCATGAGAAGATCTTTAAAGAACAGGGATAGGGAGCTGCCACAAGGTACTAGGGAAGGAGAAAGACAGATTAAGATTAAATTTGTAGTCCCACCTTCCAATGTTCTTCCCATTTTCGCATACCTCTCCTGCCTCTTTCACTGATCTAGGAGGACTCTAAACTTATACTTCAAATATGCTGCAGGGATTACTGACAGCAAGATACCGTTGTGGGAAAGTAACTGATATTGCATTCAGTTACTCTCCCTTATGATATTATCACTATAACAGAAAATTCCAGTGCATCACCAGAAGAAGTTTCCTAAGAACTTTCTAAATGCCAACAACAGAGCAGACTGATAAATGTGCCAATAAAAAGCTTGAAATATTCTTTCTTTGGAACGGGATACAGAAAACATTTAGATTTGTTTCTGCTTGTGTCAAACATCCTGACTGGGGATCTGCTCCAAGATTTCTTTAGCATGCCTAATTATACATAGTAACTGCTGGCTCACTGATCACTGTCCATCTCCAACACTAAGCAGAATTTACTGGTGTGAAGCAGAGGACAAAGCTCTTTTGCAGATCTCAAAAGCCAAACTAGTCTGTGATTTCCTTTCTCCTCAGAAGGCAAAGAGATGTTTTAAGAGAGTCTATTCCTTCCAAAACCCATGAATTCTGTTAGTGGTTTTTGGTTTGGAGTAGAGAGTTTAGATTTACTGTTATAATGCCACAAAATATTATTGTCTGTAAAATACTTCAGCTGTATGTTATTGCAAAGTCTTTCAGTGATTGATTTGAAGTTATGTGAAAGATATTCCCCAAAGTAGCTTTTCTTTTATTCCTCACTTTTTCCTTTAAACAGTTCTGGTTTCGGGTCTTTCTCTTTTAACATTACAAGGGCTGGATAAAACTGACTCCAGAGACCGCTGGTATCACCATCAGTTAATTACCAGCAATTGTACTTGACTCAGAAGTCTCTTCTCTCAAATGATAATGAGCTGGATTAAAGGAGATAGAGAACCGTTACCCTAATACAACTTGGGTAATTAAATTCCAATATTTAAAATTCTACCTGGCATTACAATGGGATACCAGACTCTATTTCCTATCCTTTGATAACATGTAATTCTGCTAAATACTCAGAACCAGCTGGCATGTTTCAGCCCAGAAGTGTACTGAATATGATGCAGTGTACGGAAGTCAAATCAATTGGTAATATATTTTATTACTCCCTTAAGGTGATAGATAACATGAAAATGTAAACCATTTCCAGTAACATCCATTAAACATAATGGAGAATCTAATATGATTTTTGGAAGTGCTGAGCTCTAACAGCTCCAACTGAATGCTCTGAAAGCGAGAGATTCCCAAAATCTCAGAAAATCAGCCTCATACGCTTCCCTAAAATGCTACTGAGGACTTTTCAGTAATTATTGCTAGTTACATAAGGGAATGCAGCACAGACAAGATGAAAGATCTGGTTAGATATTAAATTTTATAATCAACATGGAAGTGAAAGTTACTGGGTGGAAATTATGTGTATAGGATGAAAGTCCTGCCAAGACAACGTTTTTCATGCCTATGTAAAGTTATTAGTCAAAGGGACATGTCAGAGGAATTGACTAGTATTTGTTTAAAATTTTTACCAGGGTGGAATCTTGGCTGAGTGAACCCTCCACTAATTTCTGTGGAGAACTTGATCAAGACAGATACTTGTTTTATAAAGATACAGCCTTCTCACAAGATTAAAAAAGTTCCTCATCTCTTAGGAGCTCTGAGGGTGTGTCTCTGCTTGTTAATTTTAATTTGAAGTAAGATGGTGTCTAATGCTACCTGTCCACAAAGGCATAAGATGAAGTTTTGTGACAACTAGAGGCAAAAGGAGATCTAGTTTGAACCTCTGTGGAAACAAGATTTCACCCATGACAGCTCCTTGTGACCTGAAATTTCTACCTAATGGGCAAAGCCAGGCAGAATTTATTTGATGTGAACTGTATACTGTGTACTATTGAACTAATGAATAGTTGCTGATGGATATTGTATATAGAGGGTATTTCAGTCTGCTGAGTCATAGGTTTTGCAGTATGTCAAAAATGAAATGATTCTTCTAAGGGACAGCATTTTTCTGGAGACAAATAAAGACCAACAAGCAGCTAAAATCTTTTTAAGGGACAGCACAATCCATCATTTCAGACATGGTTTTGACATTATCCAATGTCTTAGCAACTGACCATGCAAACTGCCTGTCCCCAAATACTGCCACATGCCCTCTTCCTTCAAACAGTCATAACCAATACTGAAATGATGAATGGTTTACTCCAATTGCTTTAATTGTCTTCTAAAACCAAGCAGTTATTCTGCAACACTGTGGCAGAAACCAAGAGAAAGGAGAGGTCTGAAATAAGTTCATCCATGCTGGGATGTGTAATTACAGACATCATTGTGAAACAATTGCTCATCAGATGTATCTATAAAAAAGAGAGAAGAGAATTTGGGTCCTGAAGAGTTTTATATAGGGCAGTGTTCTAAAATATTACCAGCCTGATAGTAATCCACAGGAAAATCCGAGACTTCAGCCACCAGAGGAATTTGTTTGCACCTAAGAGACAGTCCTACCCCAGTCCATGGGTGGTTATTTCCTTTAGGGACTCAAATCAGACAACTCTTTGAATAAAACTCCTACCAGCTGTATCACTACATATTGAAAACAAATAGCCTGCTGGGGGTTGGCTACAAAAACCTGCCTCTTTAATGAGTTTAGTTTCTGCTGTGCGAAACACAGGATGTTTAATCTTGATCAAATGGGACAAGGAACACCCTGGTGTCCCTGGCATTTTCAAGAGAGATTGTCTTTCATATTAAGATTTTTACCTCCTTGCCAGCTTGCTCCTTATTGTGCTGGTCATTTGCTTCATGCCAGAGAATGAGCCATCCATGTATGGAAATATCTCAATCACAGCACAAGCCATTTTCTGTGCTAAAAGGCTGAACTTCAGATTCTGGATAGCCACACGGTATTTTAACAAACTGGGCTCTATCCATTACACTATCAAAAACTTGGCCTGGCAGAGGTAATCTTTTTTCATAATGCTGTTATAGAAATAATTTCATAACTGTGTTTTAGGTAGGGTGTCAATCCTCACATGTAGAGGATTTTCACAGGAACATAATAGTGGTCTCAGAAGCACCAGGGTTTTCACAAGAGTCCTGCCCTATGAAGAATTCAACACTAACATTTATAGAAAGACATGATCTTGCCTGAAAAGCAAGTGACTTTTAACAGTAGGATTTTGATTAGTGACTTTGGAGTTTTGTTTCTTATGCTATTTTTGAGGTCCGTTTGTTTGCTTGTTTGTTTAGCTGGGCAAGCAGTCATCATGCCAGAAAGAAATTGGTGAGAGTGAGAGGAAGGTAAAAGAGCACATATCGCTTTCTTATGTCACAGCCTTGTGGTTCTGCTGTAATGCCAAGCTCAGGAAATTAGGTTAATTTTCAGGCAGGCGTGCTGCTTTGCCAGTATCTGAAAGCTCCTCATTTCTATAAGTCTGCTACGCATCATTCATGACAGATGGCAAAGGGAAAGAACACTTATTAAAGCAGAAAGCACAATCCAGGGGTCACTTGTCCTATCCAGGAAAAATCATATGCTGTTTACTACATGTCCTGGTGTTTGGCTGGGATAGTATTAATTTTCATAAAAAGTTGGCAGGGGACACAGCCTGAATAGTTGACCCAAACTAGCCAAAGGGATTTGTGATACCATATGATGTCACCTCAGTATATAACAGGGGAAATGGATGGGAAGGAGGAATCGCTGCTCAGAGACCAGCTGGGCGGTGAGTTCTGGGCAGTGATCAAATTGCATTGGGTATCACTCGCTTCGTATATTCTTTTATCAGTATTGTTGTTGTTATTTTTCTCTTCCTTTGCTGTCTCAGTAAACTGTCCTTATCCCAAGCGGAGAATTTCTTCTGATTCTACCCCCGGTGGGGGGAGGAGTGAGCGAGTGGCCATGTGGTACTTAGTTGCCAGCCGGGGCTAAACCACACTACAGAATGTGTGAAATAAAAAATATATGGGTAGAGTACGATGATCTTTTTTCTCATTATTGATACTGACCAAATTAAATGGAAAATTGGACATTTATCTAAAGAGAAAGCTGGTCTCAAAACAGAATTATCTCCAGCAGGATGTATTCATTTAGAGATGGTCTTGTTTGGAGACTGAATTGGAAATCCAACTTTGGTTTGGTATTTTTTTCTTTTGGTTATCCTAGTTTGTAATAATTTTTTCTAAAAGCTAAAAGGAAAAGACAAGCAGGCAGAGAAATGTTATATAGTTAGAGGATAAACTGATTAAAATGGAGAAAACAAAATTACATTAAAGGGCTGTGATGTATTGCAGGACAAAAAGCGAAAAAAAAAAAACCAAAAACAACCAACAGAACAAAACACTGGAAGACAAGCTGTTTATTACTTTTTGCTTTCAGAAAATGATGATTGTTCTTCCTACCAGTTGAAACATTGTTTTAGAAGAACTGATTTTCCCAGTTAAATGGGTGGAAACTTGATTTCCTCTCTGACCGCTGAACCTCCTAAGAAATATGGTATTTTTGGAACATGCTGCTGTACATATCAGAGGTAATTGGGTAAAACAGCCTGGTAGAGTACAGGATAACACCAAGAAATTCAGAATGCAACTCAGCTCAGTGTGCACCAACATAAAAACTGGAGCAGATGTTCATTACTTCTGCCACTGTCATGTTAATGCCTAAAACTGCATTGCCCAGAGTTAGTTAAGCACTACAATGAAATATTTTGCATCTTGTTAGCAAGCAGGTGACGGACAGCAAGCAACCTCATAGCAATAACCTGGAACAACAGACTCTTTAAGGGTACTTTGATTATCCTTTTGCTATCCCAGTGTCTAGGTCATTTTTCTGGACAGGCCCATACTTTTTGCATTAAAAAGCAGCAGGAGAACACGATGCACAGAAGCACCATTTAACAGCTGTCAGGTAATTTCCCAACATCCCACAAAACGATTCTCCTCAGTATAGGGCTCTCTGTAAATCTCTGTAGGTGTCTGTATCACCCACGGACTCCAGTTATCTTGTGAACTATTTTCCTTCTCCAATCAAAAGACCAAACTGCTTCCTAAATAGTTTAATGGTAAACTGGAAGACTTGTTCCCACTGTTCCTGGATAAAAGGATGCTAGCTGCAAGCAGCCATGCATGACAAAAAGATTTTTATTCAAACATTATCATTAACAAGGAAAAGTCTCCTTCTGAAGAACACTACAGAGTGAAAAGCAAGCAGGGCTTTAAGACTAATCTTTTTACTTCTTCTAAGCCTTCCAGAAGCTTCTTCAGTAAAACTTGAAGAAAATCCACACAGATATGCAGAATAGAATGAGAAGAGAGAAGGAGAAAGAAAGAATAAGGATCTAGGGTTTCTTTGTGCATTGTTTTGTTTTGTTTTTAAAATCTGCTTATAAATACAGAGAAAAACCATCTTTTGCTGTAGAAAACATGAAGATTACAATTGATAAAAGCATAAAGAATAGGACTATATTCTCTTTTATTTCCAGAGCAGCCTAGGATTTGAGAAGAATTTCTCTCCCATCTCTACCGCTAAAAGATGCTTCTTTTCACCCCAGGGGACCATGACGGGCGAAATCACCCTCTGCCAGCTCCGCTGCGGCACAATCTGAGCAGTCGGGTCGCTGATCGAAGCAGGCTAACATCGAGACGCTCACAGAGGCGGCATCAGGTGGGTATGAAACACATGGGCAGTCCGGAGAGCCTGGAAATACCCTGGACTTTGAGCTCTGCTAAGGTAATACGGCACGGATGGAGCAGACACACGTATGCTCCCACTTCTGTTCCAGGCACTGGCACTCTTCAGGACTCATTACGAAGTGCTTAACGTAGAAGACTTTTGAAGTCCCTCTGGACTGCAATTGCCAGTCTCTCTAATTTAGTGTTCATTATATTATTGCAATTGTGGCCACTGCTGGTAGGTTGTTCTCTGCAGGTGCGAGGGTGCTGGGGGCAGGCGGGAAAAGGTTGTTCGTCTGGCATTTGATGCCCCTGAACTAATTGCTGTTACTGTTAGCTGACAGTGTGACGGAGACACATTGCTTTTACCCACTTCTTGTGTCCAGATGTTTCTAAAAGAAACACAAATGCAAGCGCTCTGACAGAAACTGCCACAGCAGCGTGACTGCCGCTGCACAAATGCGGAGGTGAGCCTGCTCCAAGGCTGGAGGTTCGTAATGTCAATGGGTTTGAGGCCGGGCTGTCTTTGCCAGCATCTAGCTGTGAATGTGATGGAAGGGCATGGTATAACGTACAAAGGCGGTGCAGCTTTGCTGGAAACCAAGATATAAATAATCCTGGGATAGGTCTGTTTCAGTCACCCTGTGTGACAGGAGCTGGAATGCTGAAACCCTCAAGGCTGGTAGAGGAAAGGAGAGCCAGAAAATGAAAATTAAGTTTGTATTGCACTTTCAAGAGTGTGTATTAAAAGTAAAATAAAAACCAATTCTCAGATTTGTGAACCAAATCCTAGCTACTTCATTTGGGTTTAGGATTCCCTCTGTGACAGTCATAGCTTGCAAAGGATCAGAGGACAGAATTGTGCCATCTCATTCACTCTGCAAAATCACTACAGATGAACCTACATCTATAGGGAATAAGATATGAGGTAGGAAAGTGGAGAAAAGAAAGGCAGGAAAAAGGTGAAAAATCCCTGCATGTGAGTGTGAAAAAAAGCTCCTGAAAAATGAAAAAGAAAGATGGAAAAGAAATATATAACAGAAATGTAACAGAAGAAAGAACGAAAACGAAAGAAAGAAAACAAGCAAACACTAGTAACTTAGGTAACATGTACAACCTCCTTGTGAACCCCAGAAAAAATGTAGGCTAGTTCAAAGAAAAATGGGGTAGGGAGGAAGACAGCTGAAGAAGGAATGACTGACAGCTAAACAGAGTTTAAGAGGCAAATCAGAGTTTGGCTCAAAGCACTGGGATGTTTTCATCCCTAATCTATTTTTCTAAAAAAATTAACATAGTTTGCTAACGTCATTCATTTCTCACTCAACTGGCTTGCCTGTGTTTTGTTGGAGGGATACAATGATTATCTCAAACTGCATCTTCTTAACTCATTCCTTCATTTTTAAATTATATTCTCTATGGCCAGATAACAGGAAGCATTTATCTGTTTTTAGTTATTTTCCAGTACATTTTTACATACAATAAAAATAAGACAGGTGTCAGTTACTCATTTTAGCTCAGAATAGAGAGGTATAATTAATTGGTTTGGAATCATGTTTAAAAAGTAGTGTAAGCTAGATAACTTTTGCGGAGGTACAATTTTTTTTATTTATATGTATAGGTGACCACTTCCGGATCCTATAATGATTTTCTTTCAGCTGCAAACAGAAAATAGATTTTGAGACTGAGTTATTTCCTGAAGAAGCAGAGTTGATTGTTTCAGGCTCTCTCCCTCCCATCTAGTTCCCACCTGCTATTCCAGAGCCAGTGAGATAGCAGAAACCATAAAACAGCAATATTAATAAGATTTTATCCTCCCCACCCCATGGGGATGCCTTTGGCTTCATCTAGCCAAAAAAGTGCTGCCCCAGCATTACTCTCTCCAGCTCTATGGTCTGTCCTCTCTGTCTTCTGCAATGGCATGTGCTCCTGGTCTTGGCGTAAGCCCTTAATTCATTCTATTTTGTCCTATTTCTCCCTGACCATTGGTCAAAATCTCACTTTCTTTCCAGCACTGTCAGATCTGTAATTTCTTCACAGAAAGGGTTGTCAGGCTCTGGAATGGGCTGCCCAGGGAGGTGGTTGAGTCCCCGTCCCTGGAGGTATTTAAAAGAAGGATAGATGAGGTGCTTAAGGACATGGTTTAGTGGTGGGATGGCAAGGTTACGTTAGTGGTTGGACTTGATGATCTTAAAGGTCTTTTCCAACCTAGATGATTCTATGATTCTATGATCTCTCCATACCTGAAGTGCTTCTTGTACCTTCATGCCTGCACCAAGGTGGGCATGTCCCACAGTCTGCCAAACACCTGCCCACCCATGCGCTCCTACCAGCTCTGGTACAAGTGGCACTTTGTCAGACTGCTCTGTTTTCTTCTGTATTCACTAGTCTCTCTGCCCAAAATCCATCACCCACAGAAATGCCATTGCAGAATGTCAGTTGAGCATGTTCTTTAAATTTAGTAGCATATAAGCAGGTGTCTATACATGCTAGTGCTCATGCGGAAAGGGAAAACTTATTGGAAGAAAATAATAACCCCAAAACACTGTTGCCTGCACCTCCCTACCCCCCCAAGTCTCCATCTGTGAAAGAAACTGAACCAGGTGACAATTTAAATTACCTGCAAAGCAATTGCCCGGTAGTCAAAGCCCTGACACAGTTAGACAAACACAAACAACTGTGACAATACTTCGTCCTACACAAGTACTTATGTTTCACGGTGATAATGGGGGAAAGGCAACAGGAAAAGATGGAACAAGGGTTACTTGCAAACTCATATATACCCAAACACATGAACAGTCCCACAGAAGGCACAAAAAAGTATTTCTGTTCAAAGCTAGACAAGCTAGACAAAGTGTGTTCAGGTTCAGAAAGTGTATTTGTAGCAAATCAATGCAGTCTCCTCTAAGAAATTCTCATAGTAGCCTGGTCCAAAAAAATAGATAAACTGCAAGGCATTCCAAATATAAATGGATCCAGTCAAATAAAATACATATTCTATTTTACAGAAGAAAAATACCAAGCTTTTGGGTCACAATCTTATAATTTCTAAGATTATAATTTATAATATTGTGGCTATATCACAGTAGTAACAAATACATTTTTTGTAAAATTATCATTATCTCCTAAGGTATATATGTCCTTATTCTCTTCTTCTTTGCCTCCACTAATTTCATCTGGTATTGTAGTTAGTTTATCCACAGACACCTTGCACAATGCTGAGCCGGTGCTGTCATCTCTCAAAACAATATCAAGAAAAAAAGATCAGCAATGTTTTTAAAATTTTGTTTAAAAATGAAGTAAATTAAAAGCAAACAGTTCAATGAACTGACCAAAAACTGATAAAATGCACTGTTTTGAATTCCTATTGAAGAAATTATTTTTTTTTTAATCCAGGTAGATATTTCCTACTAGAGTTTTTAGCTAATAGAAAACAAAATATTTTACTGAGAAGTCTTTAATGAGTATATTAACGTAATAATTTTCCTGAGTTTCTGTATTTTTTGGCATTCATTGTTTTTTAATACAGATAAATGGCAGTTATTGACAGTTTGAGGTTTTTTTTTTTAATCTTCCTCTCCCATTAGATGTTTTCTAGTGCTTATACATAGGAAATTACTATATCTGAAAAGAAATATACACCTTCTGCCCTAAAATACTTTCTTTCATTGGATACAGCAGTAATTCTGTAATGCATATACTAATAAGGAAGTTTAATGCATAAAGAAACACTATAATAACTGAAAATTAAAGAGGCAGACTGTTTAAAAAAAGACTGAGTCTGAAATGAGAAGCTCCTTGCAACTGTGGTATCATCACCTCAGAGTCTTAAAAATTAATTAGGGAGCATAAAGAGAAAGGGTCAAAAAATGAATTAAAATGGTAATACTTAGTGCTAAATCTGGACATTCAAGAGAGGTAAACATATCTGAAATCTTACTCTTCAGTTCCATGCAGAGAGTGAAAACACATCTCAGGCAAGAAAGGGGTACATGAAACAAACCTGATGGATTTTTTTTTTTTTATTCCTGTTGTTGCCATGAGCTTTCAACTTAGCCTGGTGCCATTTGGGACAAATACTCAGTCAATGACATATTAACCTGAAGCAACACTATGCACTTCATTAAAGTACCAAAATAAGGTAATTGTGCTCTCAGACAATCTATTCCAAAACATAGAGTGAACATTTTGTCTTCCAAGACTAGCTATGCACTAAAACCATTATGATTAATGGGACCAGGGGACAAAACTTCAGCAGCGGTAAAATGTAGTTACGTTGATGCATAACTAACCTAACCAGTCTGTTCATTACCAGCTTTTACAGTGAGCTGATGCTGAATACTAGCAGATTTTCTCATGCTTGTACGGGTGCACTTACATTATGCACTTTCTAAAAATACTAATTCCTGTGCCATGTCATCGGCAGCCTTCCTCCACAGAGTTACAGCACACAGGTGGGAAACCAGAGCTGGATCACTCCCTCAGTGTTTGGAGACGGTCGCTGTTCATGCAAAGAGAGCTCCTCATTCCCAGTTAAGGAGCCCAGTTCTCCAGTCCTCGCTTAAACAAGCCACCGTTACTCATGCAAACCTCCTACCTACATCCAAGGGACCGCTTGTGAGGGTGACAGTTTCAAAACCCTGTCAACAGGAGCAGAACACCCACTCTTCCGCAGGCTAAGGGCACTGAGGCTGCTTGAAAGACGGCAGCTATTCAAAAAGTATAACCTGAAGCGCTTTACTATTTACAGCGCATAGGGAGATTAAGCCTTCCCACTAATTCATGAGCTATACTGCAAGTGTTGCAGTTGTTCTAAACAACGTGCACAGGTATACTGTGCTGGCTGTGTAAGTAGCAGGTCTAACAATTCTAGCTGTTGCTAATATAAAGATTGGTTATTGTTTTACATAGAGGTTTTAAAAGAAAAAAAAATCTTTATCCCAAAGAGATTTTTTTTTTTTTTTTTTTGGCCCAGAGCAAAAGGCAGTATGGAGATCTGCTCTCAACGAAGGTTCTTAGCAGAGAAAGAGCCAGCATTCAGGCAGTGACCATCTTTATTCTACCTCTTTCTGCTCCAGGTATTTTTTTACTGCTCTCTTGAAATCTGAAACTCCCAAACACATGCTGTTGAAACCCTTCTGTAATCAAAAACTTGATATTATAGAATTGCTGGGAAGAAGGTTTTTTTTTTTTTAAACTGTTAACTCATAAAAGACATCTTCTAAAATTCAGTATTGGAGTATTTTGACCACTCGTATGATTTGTTGTTAATGACTGAACCTGACACAGGTTAAGGAAGCAGTTTACCTTGAGCGTGCACTGCTTGGCAGTCCCACCACGGTTTATCTTGCCTTTTGACGCAGCTGAGTTCGTTCCCTCTCGGTCCCACCTCAGCATGGAGCAGTAAGAGCTCCTACACAGCCCTCAACCTCTCTCCTGCTGCTTTACAATAGAGATACCACAAGTAAAAAATTATATTTTACTTGAAAAATGTGAAGACCTGTAAACATCAAATGTAAGTACAGCCAGTGAGGAGATTTATAAAGCAAGTGAATAGATGGCATTTATTTCAGATCAAGCTCTGCATCAGTCAGGAGCTAGAAAATAAAAACAGCTTGTGACAGGCAATAACCTGTTCGGATGGTTCAACGGCCCTCGTAATGAAGCTGCAATCACTCTTCTGATCTCCCGCAGTCTTGTTTCTCTCTTTTCCTTCTTGAGGAACTGGCACTTCCAATCTATTCTAATTTTCCTGAATCTAGGCTTTGATTTATACTGCTCTGGCTATTGTACATCCTGTCAGAGGAAGGAGGAGTTAAAGATTCAAGGTGGAGGGAGAAGCCACACTGACATGAGGGTGAGTAAGAACAGAGAATGATACCAGAGATTAAATGATTCTGATGGGTGACGTTTTAGCCTGTCTAGCTCTGTAATTAGACATAATATTTTTCCTGCAGTCCTGGCTGATGTGAAGAAATACCTCCCCCTCACCAGTCCCGTGTCCGTGTGTCCCCCCCGCCCCAAACAAAAAAAAAAAAAAAAAAAAAAAAGCCACCCCATAAAAAAAAAGGCACTCCATGTAAAATAATGGTCCAATAATAAGAGCACGGTGCTGAATTCAGAGTTGGGACATCTGGGTTCTAGTCCCCTTGGCATAAACATGAGACTAGACAGAAGCCATTTATTCTTCCTTCTGCCTTTGTTTACTTTGATGCAGAGAAATGGATTTTTATAAGCTCTGCTTTGCTAACTAAATGCATAACATGAAGAACAGACGCTTTAGAAATGACGTCTCAAATAATAGAATTTCTCTAATGGTGTTAGCTGAGACACTTCTCTGTGTATTTACAGGCCCCTGGTGTCCTGTGCGTATCTCATGCTCTTTTCGGTTGTTCTTTTATGAGTCTGAGACATGTTTGAAACATAAGAATCTCCATGTAGACAGAGATCACTGATGCCCCTAACGAAGAGTGCGGTAATTATACATGCTGACATATAGTAATGTTTTATATTTCATGCTTCAAGGGAAAATCATGCACTGTGCTCATCCATCAGCAGTCTTAAGTGGAAGGATACCTCTTTGAACTCTCATTTGGCAATCAACATAAAACCAGACACATCAGAACTGATACCAGTAGTAATTTTAATCACAGAAGGCATAACAATTAGTGTACCTGGAAGTGATGCTTATTTCCGTGTGACTCACCAAAGCTTCTTAAAAATGCATTACATTGCTTCATTCAGTAACTGCCCACTGTCTGCCACCTAACAGCATAAATCTCACTGAGCAAAATATCCCTTGCAAACATTTTCAAATGTACTGCCCTGTATTTTTAACGTGTGTGAACAAGTTGTATGTGCGGGAGAAGAGATAGTAAGAAGTGTGGGATGGAGAGATCATGAAAGATTTTGCAGTCTTTGCTCAGACTGGACACCATTTCATTCTGTCCTGGTTTTATGCCAGACCTGGGGACCTTCACTCACAGTATGTAGCAGTTGATATGGCAAATATTTCTGGGATGATTTTCAAGAGTGATGTACTACTCAAAGTGAGTAAAAGAGCAGCAGCATCTGGCCTACAGTGAACAGAAGAGACAGCAGGTGGTAAAAAAAAGACAGTGCTAAACCAGCAGAAATGTTGTAAGACTGGAATCTCTTTGCTTGCAATGCAGGTCCAAAGCATTCAAGAAAGGGGATGATGGAGCAGCAAGATGCTGAAGTGAAAGAAAGCAGAAGACAGAAATTAACTTCCCAGGAAAGCCAAACCTGTCTTGGGATCACACACTTGACCTTGGGACACACACACAGGCACCCAGGTTGGTGCTTTTGGAGCCGACTGAACCCTGTGCCGCTGCCAGGGTGGAGGAGATGCAGCACTGTTTCTATACTGGGGTATGGCAATGAAAACGTCTCCAAAGGTAGTTACTGGTACTGCCCGCCATTGCCCCAAAGATACCCACAGTGTGGACCTGCACTTGGCCGTAATGCCACTTTAATGACATTTACCTTTCCCTTTAAAAAGACAAGTGGACAATGTAAAATAACGTCCTCTCTAGCCTTAAACTGTAACATATCAGCATGATTTTCAGAGTACTGAACCAAAAGATCCTGCTGCGAGCCATCATTGAGAACAAACTGAGGTAATGGAGTCAGCCACCAGAGATTTGCAATAATCATCTAATATGGGAAAGAGGACAATAAATACAGCCCCTGCTGAACAGCCCACCCCTATGATTTTGTCTTTTCTCCAAGATTTTTCTGGTTTGGTATCTGTTCCCTCAGCTGTGCCACCCTTGCTCCCTTAGAGCAGAAGGGAGCAGCTGTTGGCCAGCTTATCTGCCTGTCCCACCATCTAGGGCACCCTCAGCTTCTGCTTCTAAATATCAGGTCATTGAATTAGAGGTAGGAAGCTATGTCACATGAGTTAAGTGAACAGTCACATGTGGAAAATACCGAATTCTCAATGCTGAACATGAAAAACTTAGAGGCATCTCTTGGCCTTGACATGATCATTGAAACTATTAATCAGACTGCTAAGCTTAGCCAGCACACTTGCAGATGGACAATTCAAAATATAGGGGGAAAATATCCAGAGGACAAATTAATGACAATTAACAGATTGTTCAGCATAGGTCATTTTTTTTTTTTCAGTGATCTGAAAGCAAAAGAGAACATCAGCTGTCTGATGGGACCAGTGTCCAGTCACTCAGGACTGAGGGAATGTCTGTTCTCAGAAAAGCCCATCTTCACACAGCTGTCTTTGAGGCTATTGGAAAGCCAAAAATTTTCTCATGTCTTTCAGGTTAATGGCAATCAATCATTTACAGCCATTTTCCTGTATAGAAGCCTACCAATTATGTCTCCATAATAACTGTTTGTGTTGGCATTACGCTCCAGCACACCAGCCTGATCAGATGACTTGCTTGCAAACAAATTTCTTCACCATTACCCTGGAGAATAGCACAAGCTTATAATGACCACATGAGCAAGACTGAGCAGAGAGGGCAGCTGGCTGGAATTGTGTGGTTTTTTCCCCCATCTGTTCTTTACCTAAAGCTTGACAACTTTTTGTGTCCCGCCCTCTCTTCCTTAGATTGGAGAGATCAGAGATAACAGCCAGACAACCCCCACAAAAGGGACAGATTGTGAACTGTTCACAACAGCGATGCTCTCCTACAATGGATGTGCAATACCAAGCAAAATGGTACCTCTAAGTGTGAGTGGGGCTTTTTAGGTGATCGTTGACACAAAGACTTAAACAGCGGATGACGTCCTTTGACAACTGCTGAGGCTCCCTCTTTTCAAAGATTGATGAGAGGCGCATGGTGGAAGGGAGAGGTGTATGGAAGAGAGAGTAGTAAGAAAGAATCTGAATGGGAGACTCCTCTGTTTCAGTCTCCTGGATGCAGGCTGAATTCAAAGACAGACTGAAACACAAAAAAGAAATTTGAAGAAAGAAACTTTCTTCTCTCCTCATCCTTTGCTCACTGTCTCCCATTAGCTCTGGTTACCAGAGTGCTGCTTTTCACAAAATAATAAATCTTTCACTGGTTTTCAGAAAAATATTGCTCCCTTCAGTTAGATGTTTAATTACAGAATTGACAGATTTTTTTAAAAAAGTAGATGTGGAGCAGCATTGGCAAAATCTATTCTTTGAAGAAACATCAAGAAAAGAATTATTTGATTTTCAGATTATTTCTACAATTAAGCCCTTCATTCCTCACGGTGTGGCAGATAGCATAGTCATCTATGTATAAATAACAGTAAGAGCAATTGTATGACATGATCTGCTGTGTTGTGGAGAATGTGGGGTTTTTTTCAGACTTTTTTTTCTTTTTCCCTTGAGGTAGCAATTGCAGCAAGCAGCGAAAGAAAAAAAAAGGGGGGGTATTATATTAAATCCGAGCTATTCAAGAGCTGAGCTAGCTACAAAGGGTCTGGTCCTGCACCCTTCAACATGCAGGACTGAACCTAAAACTGGCATGGCCATATAGTTTCCTATAGGAACACAAAGAGCTATGTCATTATTTTGTAAATTTCCTTGAAGAATGCTTATCTAAGCAAAGACCACCTCTCATTTTCCTTGCTGTGCAACTCATATTGGAGTTCAAGGAACAGTGGGAGAGCAGACCACATGCAGCCCTTCTCCCTTCTCCTCACTGGCACACACCCACCACATTAAAGCAAAGGCAGTGATGTTCCTCACTTTCTAGCTAAGCAAGTCTCTCCCCAGCAAAGGACCAGCGGCCAGGTTATGATCCTAGCAGCAGCGGCACTGAGAGGTAACTGGAAAGACACCTTGGTTCCTACCTGAGCAACTAAGTGCATCTGGGTTCTATGTGAGATGCTGCCTCATTTTAGCACCTCTCCCCCTCCTTTTATGCATCTCTTCTAAACACCCATCAATCCCCAGCTTTCCAAGCCCTGGTATCAGAGGAAACATGCTGCCAGCTGACAAGGACTGGATTAGGCTCCTTCTAAGGCTGCACTTTAAGCACCCAGAGGGGTTCACTCTGGAGCAGCAAGAGGTCTGACACTCAGGATGCATATTAATCCTCTCAGATCATGGCAGGGAAGCTCAGGCTGAGCAAGAGATAACAGTCTTTAAAATCCCTGGGTCTTTACACACGAGGTGAAACAGTGTGCTCTTTTAGTGATCAGGACGCAGTGCAATCAGAATGGGATGTGCACAGCCTGAATGCTGACACACACACCCATGGCTGATCGCTGCAGCAGAGTAGAATGGGTTAAAGCAGGGTAGAGGAGAGAGTTGGCATGACGACTGCAGAAGTCTTCTACGTGGCCTGTGCAATAACTAATCATTACACAGTAAAGGGTAATAATTATTCCTTAACGCTGCAGTGCAGGAACTGGCTTCATGGCAGAGCACAGTAGGCTGAAGAGATGGGGTGCTTGTCGGCGCAACAAAAATAAATACATTGGTGTGATCCCTATCAAAGAGGTCTAAATAGACCTTCAAAATAAGTAAATGATTCCTCTTTCTTTAGTTATTATCTCTTTGCTGTCTATGTACTCAGTCACAAAAAAATGTCTTACTTCCTGGCTGTTGTGCTTTTAGTTTTCTTCCTTGGTTTATGAAGCAATAAAGTGCAACAAATGCAATCTTAGTACAAAGCTCTCCTTGTGAAATTAATAAATAAATTTTAAAAAACCCAGAAACAAAAACAAACAAACAACCCCCTCTCCCCCCAAAAATCCACAACAAACAAACAAAAAAAACCCCAACCAAAAACAAAGCACAAGCTTTCCTGGGTTTTTCTTCTTGTTCTCATTGTTGTGTTGCATTAACATCAGTGCCAGAAGATTAGGAAACAAACTCAGCCACAGCCTCCTCATGCCTTGAAGGAAAGGGCTGAAGACCTTTTTCTTTGTTCCATCTACCCAACATGGAATAAAAGTTAAAATGAGTGTTTTTCATCTGGTAAGACATGCAGTCAGGAGTTTCTGCTCCTCCTAGTTGAGTCAAACTGAACATAGCATCGAAGTGTATCAGAAAATGCAGAGGGTGCATTTCTCCTTTGCTGTTGCACTATAGATATTTATTATTCTATCATCCTCAGCACAGAATCAACACATCCTCAGCTGGCCTTGCTGACCTGCAATGGGGAAACTTGATGGTTCAACTGTTACTTAAACAATGGGGAAAAAGAAGGGAAGGGAAGGGAAGGGAAGGGAAGGGGTTGGTTCTCATTCAAGTCACCAGCAGGAAGATCCCCTTTGAGAGAGGAAGTGGCCAGCCTGTGGGCCACATCACACAAGGAAAGGTGATTCAGACAGTCTCCAGCGGGAGTGAATCTTCAGAAACTGTACGCTTTAGTCCAAACCAGCCAGAGCCAATGCCTCTCCCTGAACAGGTGCACATTTGACTTCTAGGCTGCCACTATGTCACCTTGTCACATCTTCCCATACTAGGAAAATACTGCTGTTGCTGGTTTGTGTGGCTAAGGGTCTTCTTTCTGCAACTTTTCAGCCTGCCTTTCCCTCACAGCTCTGCATCCTCCCATGCAGGCTGCTGGGACAGTGTCTTCAGATCCCCTGGGGCAGGGTTTTCCCCTCACCGTTCCCACGCAGTTATTCTCATGCTGCTAGCCTTGCAGCCTTGCACCCACACACCCCAATAGTCTTGCTGTGGTGGGTTCTCACGGGCAGTGAGAGAATCAGACATTTTTTCCCCACTTTCGCTACATTTTGGTTATAGCTTTTGGTTTACGCAAGGGACACAGTAGTGTTCACATGCACAAAAGCAACTGGCCATGTAGCCACTGCCCTGATCAATGCATGCTGCAATCAACAATAACGGTAAGCAGTGGCAACCAGCTCAGGGTCTGAGTATGACCTGGTGGAAACTGTATAGTTACTGTGGGAGGACTATTATGGGGGGAACCAGCTGCTGCACAGCACGAGATGTCCAGGAGAGGTCTGGAAACCCTGGCTGCTTCTCCTCCAAGCTGAGTGCTACAGGAAGAGCTTTCCCTTCTGTCCGTTCTCTTTGATTTATTTTTCCATGGGCTATTTTTCCCCCAATTTTTCACAGTTAGAGACAATGTAGACCATCAGCTATGGAGTCCACTAATAAATCTTCCTACATGTGAACCTGTGTCAACATTGCTTGTGCAAACCAGCCATAGTGGGAGGGAATTTCTATTACACTAACATACGTAACATATATCATGTATTGGTTTACGTTGTTTATTTGGTTTACATATGTATCAGCAAATATATTGAGAAAACCACTAAATGACTGAAATGGGTTGGGAAAAGGGAAAAAATCAGATCTGGTGATAGATCATGGGAACTGATAACTTACAGGTGAAAGGCAGTGCTAAACTGTAAAACTGCTGGGAACAGTTTCTTCCCTAGCCAACCTTGACAAAGCAAGGATGTGTGCCCCCAAACTTAGCTTCTTTCCCTTGTCCTCTTTTCACAATAACTTCGTGAATGCCATTGAAATATTTGTCAGGAGAAAATCTCCAACTCCCCGGGGCCTCCCATAACGTTGTATCATCTACCTGCAAAGTTGCTCACTGGTTTCTAAAACCCACAAACACCGACTCCAGAACAAAATGCATTGCTGATTTGTGTGGTGTGGGCCTGGTTCTCCTTTGCCTTCAGTATTTTTCAGTCATCTGTATGTATATAAAATAGCTTTGAAGTCTAGCCCAAGCAAGGCTGAAGCTTTTTACAGCCTTGTGGGTAGCAAGGAAAAAAATTAGGTTCCAGATAGAATGGAACCAAGCCCACGTTTTCCTGGAGATGTATTTTGCTTTCCTTGTTAAAGATTTTGGCTTAGAGTTAAAAATATTGTACCTAAACTTGGATTTCAAAAGCCATAGTCAAGAACAGACTAACAACTTGATTTTTAAGCAAGCAAAGCACCCTGAAATCATTTTTACAGTTAATCAGTACAAAATGTGGGGGCCTCAGCTATTATGGGCTTGGAAATGTAATTTTAACACTGCTGTTTTGTGGGTTTCTTAACAAACAGAAAGCTTGGCTTCTACTCATTTCGAAGCTTTTAAACTCACCTTTAAGTTTGTGCCTTTAAATTGGCATGTCGTTGCAGTACAGTGCAATCCTGCATAGGTGAAGGAATGATGTCATGATACCCACGGGACCATGGTCATAACAGGAACACTCTGGCCTAGAGAGCTTTCCAATAAAGCCATGTCCCACCACTTACATTCTGACATAAAAGATGTCAGCAAAGCAGAGGTAATCTTCAGGAAGTATCTCCTTCATCATAACTTCAGCTTTAGTTTTATATTCTGTAATACTCAAGGGTTTTTCCTAGGACTCAGTGGTTAAAAGGCTATTGTCTAAATCCTGATACAGCACACAAAATGATACAGAGCTTTGAGAAAGCTGTGGTTTTGGAGCTTTCAAGTGAAAAGCAAGAAGAAGGAATCATCTCTCCTTTGGAGTTTAGGAGAGGCAGATCTGCTCTAACGACGTAAAAAATTGTATACATGCAACTGCTGAGGGAGGCTTTCTCCTTTCACATTTACAGGGACGCAAAGGTCTCTCAATGCTTGTCACATCCTTCCTCTTTTTTTGCATGTATAGGCTGTTTGTTCCAGTTTACTTGTTGGAAGCAGAAGACTGAATGAGAAGAGACTAAAGGCAGAGCCGTGACCACATTTTGCCTCTCTCAACTCACTGTTGCCTTGTAAAGGGAACACCTATAAAGGGAATACAAAGGCAGTAAACTGAAAAGGAAGTGTGTCTGTGTGGTTGGCTTGGACTGTTAGAGTTACAGACGGTGGGGCAGGAAAGCACACTCTGTGAATGGTACCATGTATGTTAAAATTCTCCAACTGTTATGATGAACAAATAAAACAAAGAATTTTTGAATTTATTTGTAAGAGGCCTTTCTGGGGAGACAGGGGTTAATTAAACAACTTTCTATAGTGTCTTGTGGTTGTTTTGGTAAGCACCTAAACAAGAAGGACAACAAACTTCTGGTGGTCAGCAAAAGTAAAACAGATTGAGCATTGTGCAAAAACGATGGCTACCCTGATGACTCCCAGTGAGGTTCTGAGTGCAAGAACAGCTCTCCCTAAGCTGGCTCACTCACTGTCCTCCCTCAAGATTGGCCAGGAGCAAAGAGCAAGCAAAAAGAATGGGCATATAGTGATACCACCTCAGCATACATTTCTTAGGTTGAAGCAAGTATTGGTGTGTGGGTCTTCCTGATCATGTGACTTTATTTCAATCACAATCTTTTTTTTTTTTTTCCTTGATCTTGTTTTTCTTGCTCTACTTGTTTGTCTAGTTTGATCATTTTTTCTCATTTATACCTTTGCAGTCAGCAAAATATCATAGGGCAGTAAGTGGCACAGCTCAACCATGCAGTGATTTTTTTTAAATTTATGCCTGTTAATATACACCTGAAAGCTCTGGGTCTGATGTTGTAAAAAAACTTAAATAGCCCCCTGTTCACTTCCTCCCTGTCTTCAAGGTGGCTTAGACTTACATGTATTCCTCACAAGTCATATAATTTCTGGGATGATGGGTCCTAGTCTACTGAACACCTCCTCTCTGGAAGGCAGGTAGTTCTCACCATCTTTGTCACCTTCCTGTGCACCTTTCCCAGTTCTTCTGTACTCTTGCAGCTGTAACGTGGCCAGAACTGCTCTCAGGGTTTAAGGAGATCTATCACGGACCTACTCCAGGTAGAGGCTGCTGAGAGGTATCCCACGTACAGCTGCCTGTACCAGCAACCCCCAGGGGTGGATGGACAGGCTCTTACTCTCTAAAGATGAGAAGGATCAGGTCCATGTTATAAGCTAATTTTCATACAGAATAAAAGGCAACTGAATGTTTGAAAGATATTGTATCATTCATTTCTTTTTATGGATGCCGAAATTTAGGTAAGGTTCCTCTGTGCAGAGTGTTCTGCCAAACACTTTAAAATCTAAAGAACAATCTTAGAAAAAGCTTGTGAAGAATAGCAAATAGCAAATGCTATTTTATACAATTTACGTGTTAGAAGCTGAGGTACAGGAGGTTGCTGAGTTTGTTTGAGGTCACATCAGCAATCTGTGGTGAAACCAGAAATTCAGCCCTTGTCACTATTGTCCAAAAGAAGTAACAAGAAAATTGCTACTCATCTTTTTAGTTATGTGTCATTTCCACACCCCACTTTCATTTTTTAAGAGGCATTAAAAGACAATAATGTGGAAGATTAATTGTCAAATATGTCATTTGAAAGAATGGTAATACTTGAGGTATCTGAGGGTTTTGAAGCCAGGTATTTTGCTTTGCCCTGTGCTTCAAAGTAGGAGATATGCAGTCTCACTCTTTGCTAAAGAAAGGAAGAGAGATAGTGACAAGCTTTCTACAAATGAAACAGACCAAATTGTTTTCTTCATCTTCTTTCTTTTTTCTTCCTTGTTTCTTTACAATTGTATACTTTTGGGTTTTTTTCCCCGTTACTGAATCACATTGCAAAATGAATAGCAGTAGGATACTCCTCACAGGGAACTGTTTCTGATGTCAAAACCTTTCAGTAAAGATCCCTACATTTAGTCCCAGTGGATAAGATTGTGAAAATGACTTGAAGACATCAAACAGACATTTTTAATGAGAATTTAACAGTGAGCCCTTCATGTATTCTCTCCTTCTAGTGGCAGCTAAGTGTGCTGGCTATCACAAATGTCAAAAGCAGAAGGATAACTTGTATAAACTTCTCTACTTATATTTAAGAGCCTTCCACGTCTGGCTAAAGGAAGAAATTTTACAACCAAGATGCCCCATTTGTATTCTCACTGCTAGGGCTCAAGGTCAGACCTGAGAAAGCATGGCCTTGCCAGGTTAAATATAGTACTTTGTTTGGTGATGGCCTCTCGTGTCACTCATGTTCTGACAGCTTTCATCAGCTGAGAATACACTGCTAGAAAAGTGAAATTAGTGTGGGTGAAAGATGCCAGTAATGGATCAGGAGATCAGTTTGAAGCTTAGTCTAAGTATGGAAAAGCAACAGTAGAGAAGACATCTCCCTGGCTAGTGTCCTTCCCCTAAAAGCCAATCTTTCCCCGACATCCATGTTGAGCAACAGTTCTAAAGTTTTGTGAGGAGCAAATTGTCCATATCAAGCCCCTCCCCAAGGTTTCCACCAGCAGCCCTCATCTGCCTTCGTTTTCCATCCATATATTACTTTACTGTCATGCAATATTATGTATAAAATGGGGTAAAATGAATTTCTCACCACAGCAGAAAGCTGCTGGACCATAGGAAAGTAAGTCTCGAGGGCAACCATTTTTAATACATCATCTGGCCTTGGTATCAAATGAAGTGTGAAGCACTGCACTTAATCCACCATACTAATGACAATGCAAATCCCCGAGGACCCAAGGTAATGGTGAAGGAGAAAAGTGTACCCTCTCTGTCCACACATGGACATTGCTCCATCCATGTGCCATGCTCTCAGAGTCCACTAACTCTGTTTGACATCAGAAATGAGTGTTGGGGCAGGGGTGAGCAGGATGACAAGCAAGTCCTTATAATTTCTGCAAATAACTCTAATGCAGTGTATGATCTGAGTGAGGTCAAGTCATTGTAAACCCTACTTTGGCACTTTTATCCCTTCTGAACGCTGACTAAGCTGAAAACACACAGAACTGAGTAAACCCTAAACCTAGATCTAGTCCTTAAATATTTCCTTCAAGTTATTGCTTTTGTTTCCTTCCCCCCCCCCCAAAAAAAAAAAATTCAGATTATGAGATCTGCTTTCCTCCATGTAAAAGTGGCCATGCTAGTCATTTTATCCTTTTACTCATCACCAAGGTCTGGAGCAGTTATAAGCTTCAGTACTTTTTTGTTGGAGGGATGCTGAACATTTTAGCTTATCCTCTGTTCTGAACAACAACAAAAAAAATTCCTGATAATCAGCTCCAAAAGGCTTAACTTTCCAACACCCCAGTGCAAAAAAAAGCCCCTGTGGATGGAGTTTGTCTGTTCCTGTTTTCATGTTCAAGCACCACAGCTGAGCCTCAACACTGACAAACTGCGGCGACTGAATCCTCACAACACTGTCATGAGACCAGGCAGTCTCTCCTTGCCTCAGAAAGCCGAGCCAAAGCCTACCCAAAGGTAACAAGAGTTTGTTTCTGGCCTCAGCAGGCTTTGTGTCAGGCCATAAAACTTGTCAAAGGTCAGGGAGGAGGCTGGTGGCATGGTCAGGAGCTTATCCATGATCTCCTTGGTCTTGGTGCAGTGTGCTAAGCATAAAAATATCCTTCTTTAATTAAATCCTGATACTTGCTCAAAGCATTGGCACATTTAGTCCAGGAAATATATGGAATATTCAATGACTTATGTGGAAGGAGATCAAAGAAGTGTGTAAGTCTAATAAAATGGTAATCATGGGTGACTTCATCCACCTGTACATTGGTAGGTCAACTGGTACCAATGGATTAAAAACCCCCAATTTCTAGGTGACTTCTAGAATAACTGGAGAGTGTAACAGTATGTGTTCTTAGCTTAGTCTTAAGTAGCTGAAGAAATGATACAGTCAAGCCACTGAATAATAATGAACTTATTATTACATTAGGAGCGTGAGATTAAAACTGATAGTAATTAGTGAGCTGCTTTAAAAGTACTGGAGGTAGAAAGAAAATGGGGGAGAAAAAGCAAAGAATGAAAGAAAAATAAAGGAAAATCCTCAGATTCAAAACAACAGGTATAGTAACAGACAGTTTCTGATTCAGTGAAGTCATGCAGAAAGCAAACTGAAAGGCAAGATCGAAAAAAAAAATTGTATTGTGAAACGTTAAGGTCCAAGAGGTTGTTCGAGCCAAGCAACCAGCTTTCAGGAAATGACACTTCAGCTCTCGTAAAGCCCCTGGCTAAGGGAGGGAAATTATAATAAAACACAAACAAAATGTCAGCCATAAATGAAGAGGGCCAAGGATGTGTTAACTGACAAGAGCTTTGTGGAGGGGGAGCAGAGGAGGGAACTGGAGGACATTTCTGAAAGGTCTTAAATTCACCAAGTTTAGGAGGGAACCAATGGGATCTGCTGCACATCCAGGGGGTAATGGGAATAATTAATGAGCAAAAGGTCTTTGCAGAGGTTCTGAATGATTCATTTGGGCAAATCTTCCTCACAAATGGTGCTCTGCCAGTGTCCACGCTAGATCTATTTTTTTTTTTTCCAAGACAGAAAGGACATGAGCTGTCAGAATGTGAAACGTTGCAAGGAGAAACACTGGAACAAACTGATAAACTAAATAGCATCATGTCACAAGGACCTCATGGTTATATATGCAAGGGTCTGGAAAGCATTTGAAAATGAAGTGGCTGCGCTGATAGCAAAAAATACGCAAGCTGTCGCTGAAGTCAGATACGCTACAGAAGGACTGGAGCATAGCAGCTAGCATACCTATCTTTAGGACAGGCACTGGATTCATTTTAGGTATTATATACTAAAAAGTCTTATTACACTTCCAGGTAAATTAATTGAAACTGACAAAAACTAGAATTACATACAGGAGAGAAAAAAAAAAAAATCAGTTTCTTTCAAGGAAATGTTGTCTCTTCTATGTATTCTTTAAAGCATCAAGCTAATAGACCAAGAAAAACAACCTGATAAGTGTGTTTATATAGGTATTTATATATCTTCTTAAATTCTTTGTCAAATTTCTTTTGCAGAATTTAAGTTATCATAGAATAAGTAGCTTATTATTACAAGTTGGAAACTGTTTAAGAGAGGGAGAAAGTAGAAACTACACGTGAATGATCATTTTTCACTGTAAAAATTAACAGTTGGGTAGTCCAGGATTTTATACCACATATAACTTCTTTACTGAAATTATTGCTGTTAGAAAAAGGGAATAAAGACTGAAGTATTTCAGAGTATGCTAATTAAGTTGGGTGAACCTAGCATTTGGATCGCAAATAGAAATAAGTGTTGGCCAATGCAGAACAATCACAGGTGGAGTGAAATTTTTAGAAACCTTCCTGGATTCTAAGCCAACTGTGACCCCTCAAGGAGGGATATCAGCATCACTGTGGACAACTCAGTTGCAAATTCTGCTCAGTTACAGCAGCAGTCAAGAAAAAAAACCAAATCCAACAAACAAAACAAAATTTCCATTAGTTCACAGAAGGAGTTAAAGGTGTTAGCATGTAAAGTTTTATTGTATAAGCCAATAGTCCTCACCTGGAAAACAGTGTCCACATTGGTCAATCCATCACCAAAAAAGGAGATAGAAGAATTAGTAGCTCTTAAGACATGCAAAGTGACTGGGAACCCTGGGACTGTCTGAGAGAAGAAAAGAACAAGAGGGTTCATGGCTGAGTAAATGAATGGCACCTATACAATGAAGTGGGTGCTCCTCTTGGCCTTTTCACATCATATAACAGAGAGGTAGCAATAACACTGAAAGACAACTAATTTAAATAGATCAAAGGTTGCTCGAAGTGTGGTTTTCCCAAGAAAATATGTCATTAACCTACTGATCTCACTGCTACGTGCTATCACTAATGTAGTGAACTCACTGGGAGGCAAAACTGGATTAGCTGCTTATCTGGCCACTGAGTATATCTGCAGTTTGTCTGGAATCGCTAAAGGTTTCCATATGGTGAGGAAAGCGGGTATCTGTTTTCATCTGGAAATGGTCTCTGGGTAGCAAGCAAACACAAGCTGGTGGGTATTAAAACATTTTATTTGAGGGCAGTGCATTTATCCAGGGCAGCATTCCCCACACCTGCCTCTGAAGCATGCGGTAAGGGACATTGATAGAGACGCTGTACTGGACAAGACAAAACGCCTGCCTGATCCAATGTTGCAATCACTATGTTCTAATGTTCTTTAACTGGATGACTGATGCCTTTTTGAATAGGAAAATAATGAGTAATGATAACAAATAACACAACTTCCATTAATTATTCATGCTATCATTCATGAAACTTTTGAGATGTATGAATATTTTCATGAATAAATCATTGGTCACTGGCTTGCACTAAATGACCTCAGAAATCATAGTGGAATGGGCTCGTTGCCATTATTCATGAACAAATTTGTGAATTATTTTCAGTATATGACCAGTCTGCTTCCTAATTGACTAAATATGAGATAGATGAGTATAAAAGAGACATCCGTAATTCATTACAAAGTCTAGAAAAAAATTCTCAGGAATCTATGAAAATGCTACAGGCTGTAACAGGAACTTATTGTTTCCCATGGAAATATTTTGCTAACTTTTATTTCTCTCATGCTGGAATGGATTATAAAAATGAAGAGTCTGATCCTCAAAGTTTTCAGGTCATCCTTTCTCCACTGAAATCAAGACAGCTTTGTGTATTCAGACTACCTGAGAAGCCTGATCCAGAGAAATTACTAAGCAAGACAATTCTTTTAAATGACTAGGTTTATTTTATCCCCTTGCTTTCCAACACTAATTTTCACAATGATTCAGAAGAAAGATCTATGAAGATATTTTTTGTCTCATTCCANAAAAAAAAAAGAACAAAATAGTACAAAAACCGAAAAAAAACCCACAGGTGCCCACAGTTTACTCAGAGCTTTTCTAAGAGCTTGAGGGAAACCCTGGGAGATGCTGGTTTACAGAATTTCTCACCTATTTGTGTTGTGTCCTCTCGAAGAGATCTTTATTGTCATCACTGTCAGAGGTGATCCATACTATTCCCAATGCCCATTATCACATTTTACTTCCCTTTTGGCAGAGGCTGATGAAACAGAGCTGTTCCATGAACAGTTGTCAAAACACTGGCATATTCTAATTACACTTACTATGTTTCAGTGAAAGTCAAATTCTGAGCTCAATCGCACTAGAATAAACCAGAAGTAATTAAAGTCAGTGGTGTCATCCCTGATTTGAAAGAATGTAATTAAAATCAGAATCTAGCCCATGGAGTCAACAGAGATACTGGAAAGACAGGAATCAGAGAATCATCTAGTCAAAAAGAAAACATCCAGAAGGCTCTCAGCAAAGCACCTGGTCCTAAGGGATGGTCTGCTTCATTTTACCCTTACCATATTCTTAAAATTTAATACATGAAGCACACAGACTACTGAAATCCCATTGCATATTTTAGTCTCATTGGTGAGCATTTTTTAGGAAGTGTGGGACGGAAATGAGATGAAAATCACTTCACCCTGTCCTATCCTCTTGGGACTTAAAATCATGTTATATGAGAGATGTCTCTTTGGAACACCTGCTGAGATATATCTCTCTCTACAGGGAATAGACAATGTTAGATATAGGTAATGATACAGCTTTAAAGGTAGGACAGACGGTCCAAAATGACAGGTAGCTCCACAGCCTAAAGCATTTTTACACAGAAACAAGCTCAGGGCCCATGGGAAAAAGATTCATCCTTTTAATACAACTCCAGAGGTGACCTCGTCTTTTGATTCTGCCACTTGTATCGGGGAGATGTAGGAAGGCAGCGGGATAAGTCACTAAGCAATCCCCACTCGGCTTGGTACGGAGGGCTAAGGAGTGCAATCTGCTTGGCACAGGCGGTTGGCGTTCAGCTGGTGGGACGAGGACAAGAAGGTAGATAATTCTGCATCTTTTGGGCAGCTCCAACCCAGGAAAGGCCATGGAGACCCTGGCAGAAGTGAAAGCTATCATTGCCCAAATACAGGAACTGGAAAAGATGGGGAGGGTGGTGTGTGGGGAGTGTGCTAATTGTCTCATTTAGTTACAGCAGTTCTCAGTGCTTGGTCCTTTGCACAGCCTGATTCTTAGAGACGGGAATCCAAGCTCAGATTTAACAGGGCTTGAAATGCTACCATACAATTTAATCTTTTTAAGATTTAAGACTACAAGCATTTGTTAAAAAGTTATGCCTGTCTTTCACTTGAGCAGGATCTAAGCCCCTTTAGATTTCCTTAGCCTGATTACTGTTGTCCATCCATCCACCCACTCAAAGAGCCTATAGAAGGTCAGGGCAGCATTTTCACAAGGTAGTAATTTTCTTCCATGTCTTCAAATCTCTGAGAATTAGCTGCAAGTTGCTGCGAGCTGTGAAGCTCAAAGCCAGAGAGATCCAAAATTTGTGAATAATTGGATAGATACAGATGGGACTTCCCAGCTTTAATGTCTTCCTACCTATTCCTCTGTAGTTTAACCCACCCCAGAGGACCTGCAGCGTTAGCCTCTGGGTGACTGAACCAGGATCAGCTGAACCCCACCTGCCATTTTTTTGCAGTTTGCGATTTAGAAGAGGGAAGAGCTGGCTGGAAACAAACACTGGGAGGAAAGTCCTTATCTTGCGCTACTTGTTTCTCTCCCTTCCCTGTAATTTGGCATCAAGCCTCGCATCCCTGTGCCCGGGGATGCTCTCCCTCGCCTGCCTCTGGCACTAGAGGGCGCGCAAATCTGGGCTTTGGACTGGAAATCCAACTGTCTGCGAATCCCTACTTTCCCTTAAATCGAACTCAACTTTCAAAGAGGTCTTGATTTCACAGAAAGGGAATTTGCTTCATTATTACTGGTTTGTCTGCATTCCCCTTGCTGCATTGCTATGGAAACGGGACCAGAAAATAAGTCTTTTGCATGTAGGTCATGATATTAGTGGAGAAGAGAAAGTCTGGGTGAATGGGTGAGAGGGTTACAGAAGAGAAGTGGGGCAGAGTAACCGTCTGGGACTGTATCAGCAACCGTGGGGGGATTTCATAGTAGATGTCCTCAAAAGACTATTGAATTAGACACGCAATGGGCCGAAAGATCTTAGCGCTTACGAGCAACTGAAAGCCACAAAACACACACAGGGAGTCAGGCCAGAGGTGAAAAACAAGATGACAGTGGGGCACAGGACTGAACATGCAGGCAAAAAAATATGGTTTTATTCACAGAGGCTATTTTTCACTGGTGGCTACTGATTTCCCCCTTTCTGTGTCTTGGTCTTCGTCCTGGGAGATGGCACAGCTGCTGCCTTTTCTACCTCCTCAGGACACTCCTGACCATGCGTGATTCAGATCTCCACAAGCTCTACCCAGATGCAGAGTTACAACCTTTTGAGTACAGGCTATTATTGTAAATCTTGGTTTTGGAAGGGAGAAGAACATTACCTCTCCCTTTATTATTTTGCTCTCCCTCCAAGGCAACTGAGCGACATCCTAAACACCCCTCCCCATGTACTGAGACTCTTTCCTGGGCAGACCGCAATGCAAAAATAGCAGGGGGCTGCAGGCAGGGGCAGAAAGGGCAACTCAGTGGGGTACATACTCGCCAAGTCAGCGAGCCCACTGCACTTCTCACTCTCCTGACATAAAAGCAAAATTGGGCTGCTTTTGCAGTCCAGGGGTCCTGCAAAGGGGAAATCAAACCAAAGTTATAATCAAAAATAGACTAAAGGAGAGATGGAGCATAGTCTGTTTGTTTAACGTGGTTTATAGAACAGTCACTGAGAGCGGCTGGTGTCATAAACCATACACGATCAAGGCTGGCGTGTATTTAGACAGGGGCTGCTATTGCAGGCGATGCAATACCATAAAAGTAGACAGCCTGCATACTTCTGAGATCCTCTATTAACCTTGCTCATTATCGGTTGGAGATTTTTTGGTTTGGTTTGTTTTGAGTTTTTTCCAAAAAAATTTGCAAAAGCAGGCTGTCAAGCAGAGGTTGGTCCTTCTCCTTTTTTTGCTCTTGCCTTTTTCCCTTCTGCAAAAGGAAGATCTTCCTTAAGGGACAGAGACAAGCCAATGTGTGCAAACACACTGATTAACACATAAAAATAGGGAGAGATGTTACTCTGACTGATTTGCAATAGGAATTACAGCGCATCTCTTCCAGTTGAAAAAAAAAAAGCTACCTCTCCTTTCCCTAAAGGAAGTTTAGCACATGAAAACAGTAGGCAAAAACAATCTTATGGGAGAGAAAGGAAGAGTCCCTTGTCCTCTCCCCAGCGAAGGGGCAAGGACTCATCCCTAGGCCCGTGGTAAGGAGTTACAAGCCGTGGCAGACTCCCCTCGGAGCTGTCAGCGGGCCGTGCTGTGAGGCAAAGCCGCCCTCCGGGAGCACCTCGCCGGCTGGGGCAGGGCCCTGCGGCCCGGCTGCCTTGCGGGAAGACGAGCGGAGGGGAGAGACCGGCCTTGCCGCTTTCAGCCTGCTCCCCCAGCGGGGCATCACCCTGGCACGCACTTGGGCAACCTCGGGGAAGGCGGTGAGCACGGAGAGAGGGAAGACCGGTGGGAAGACGCGGAACGAAGAGTGGCCCGAGATGGGGGGACTCGACTTTTTCCCGAGAAGCAGCAGCCCGGGAAGCACTTTGTCCCTCCAGAGCCTCCGAAATGGCTGGACTCTGGGTGGGCACCAGGACCTCGGCGCCCCAGAGCTGTTTCTGGGAGGCAGTCTTTCTCCCACAGCCTGATGTGAGCTGCCTCTCAAGGCATCAACTCGCTCCTTCTGGCCACAAGCCCCCCGCGGCGGCGGCACGGCGGAAAAGGAAGGGAGCCCGGCGGCACGGCCGGGACCGGCTCAGCCCTGCCAGGGCACCCACCGCACCCGGCTCCCTGGCCGCACCGGGGACCGGACCCCAGGGGCACCGAGCCAGGGAAGCGTGGTCGGAAATGAGCCGGGGAACCCCCATACCTTCCTCGCCTCCGGGGCTCCCCGCGCCCACGCTCCCCCTTCCCGAGGCAGGACCTGAGACCTGAGGCAACGGAGACGGGCACGGACCCGGGCAAGTGCACGCTACCCAGGAGGGATGCCGGGGGGGGGGCAAGGGACCGCACTGACACAGCGGAAGCCTCCTCCCCTTATTCCCGCATCCCTGCATGGTCCTCGGACAGGGCAGGGATACCCCTCGCCCCGTCTCTGCCCTCCTGCCCGGCAGGCAGCGAGCTCCGCGGGCAGGCTCCGCTCCCCAGGGACGGCTCCGCTCCCGGCTCCCGGTGACATTTTGCAGGAGTCTTCAAGAAGCATGTCACAGCGGGATTTGGGAAGGATAGATAGTCCAGGAGATGTCCCCGTGTCGGAATGCAGCATTTATATAAAAAACCTGTGGACAGTGCTTGGAAAAACGTGAGGATTTCTCTAAATCAGGCTACTGCGTCTCTTCTTCCCCGCTATAACGTGCTAGACTCGATTCTGGGATTAATATCACAACTGTAACTCAACAGAGGAAGGCTCTGTGTTGGGGGCAATCGTTTTGCCTTCCCTCCTCTCGCTGCCTTTCCCCGGTGACCCGCACCGCTATGGACCCTTTCAGTAAAAGTTTCCCTATGTTTTGTTCTGCTCCTTCTGCCAGGAAGCAAAACGTAAGCTCGTTTCTTAGACGTTATTTTCTTGGCGGGAGCTTTCCTATGACAGCAGCGGATGAAATCCTAGGTGCGGCGAAGAAGGGGCGGAGGGTAGAGGACGAGAAAGAAAAGGGGGGGAAAAAAGAAGGAAAAAAAAATAGAAGGAAAGAAAAAAAGAAATTAAAAAAAAAAAGAGAGAGAGAGAGGAAACGTCAGTAAAACCCAAAGCTTTCCTACCTGTGATCCAATTACCAGAAGTTGCATCCCATCCCGCTGCAAGCGGCTCTTTGCGAGCGGCGGCTGCGGAGTCGCGCCCGCTCTGGCGGCAGAGGCATGCGGGCTGCGCGCAGTCAGAGCCCAGAGGCAGCCGCTTTATCTTTCTCTTCCATATCTTCCAAGAGGAGGGAGGGGGGGGGGGGTGGGGGGAGGGAAAGACAGATTACTTGGTACCGTGATAATGGGGGGAAAGAATAACAGTTTGGAAGCTTTAAACAAGAGGTGGCATTGTCCGGGCTGATGGAGTTTTTTGTCTCCCCCCTCGCTCGCTCTCTCCCTCCCACACGCACAGGCACACACATACACACGCACACGCTCCGTGGCACTGGCCCTTGGGAGTCTCTGCTTCAGTTCAGACAAGTTGAGCTTGGAAAAAAATAATATAATAATGTAGAGCAATTGTGCTATCAAACCTGGCTTAATAGTTTAGACCAAAAATTAAAAAAAAAAAAAAAAAAAAAAAAAAAGGAAAAAATAAAAAAAAAAAAAAAAAAAAAAAAAAAAAAAAAAAAAAAAAGGAAAAATTAAAAATAGCAGAGGCTGGGACTCGTAAGTGAGCAGGTAATAATTCATACTTCCCCCAGCGCTGCTAAGGAAATGAGGGCAAGCTGCCACCTTCGTGGGGGTGATAGCGAGGAAGGGAAACGGGGCGCCTAGGTGAGCATCTCGGGTGGATGTCCTTGCTGGGATGCTGCGGCTGTGGGTCCGCTTGCTGCCCGCCGGGGGGGTGTGTGTGGGGTGTGTGTGGTGTGTGGGGGTGTGCGAGCGCGAAGTGGGCTCGATTAGCTGCAATGGGCAGGCAATTTCTGCAGAGAACATTTACAATTTTCTTTCACTATGACAGGATTAGTTGCTGTTGAAGGCTCTCCTCCAATAAGATCAGCACTGCTCTCTGATTTGGTGGTTTTGCTGAATAGAAATTACTGGTTCTTGTTATCTCTCAACACACTCTCCCCTCTTCCTCATCAGACACTCCCCTCTTCCTCATCAGAAGTCTTTATCTACAATTTGCAGATCAGAATTGATTTTTTTTCCTTTTTTTTTTTTTTTTTCAATTACCTCTTTCCCATCTTTCCCCGCAACGCTCTCCTCTTTATTTCTGGTTACGTTTTTTTCTCAGTTCCATGATAGCTGTAAGTCTCAAGTGACATACGGGAGGAGAAAGAGAGAAAGAGATCTTGCTTTTAGATTATTGCAGTCATCAGAGTCTCAACGCACTGTAGGAAAATGTTGTTACACTAAATCCAGTTTAGTTTTTTAAACTGATTATTGTGCTGAAATATTCATGGAAAGCTGCTTCCCCGGCACAACGGCAAACGAATTAAGGGAAACAGATATATTTTGTGAACAAGAGTTAATTCTCCTTGGGTGTAAAGTATTTCCCTTTAATTAATAGTCACTCGGATGAAAAGTATTTACTTTGCTTAAGGGAACTTGCCAGTTCAATGGAAATAATCTAGATATAAACATCTTTAGGTTTGCTTTGTCTTTGTTTGCATCTCTCCTGGACCAGAATTGATTTGTGGTCTGGAGTGATGCTTTTTGCCTTCAGGGTGGGATGTAGGAAAAGGGGAGCCTGTCTCTTATATTGTCCAAAGATTAATAAGGGGAAGTGATAAGCAAAGATGAGAGAGAGGTGCACCTTGTGAATGTGACCCCGGCTTCTGTTTGCTGTTTGCCCTGCCTATCCTGCTCCATGTCTCTTCCTGAAGGTCCAGTGTAGCCATTGCCCTATCACTTCCCTCCTCTCCACTTCAAACCCCCCTTCACTTTGCAGAAAGTATTTCTTGGCCTAGGCTTGCCGCAGGCAGAGGAGCTGCCTACACTACTCACATACATTTAGCTACTGCTCCTGGAAGGATCTCAGGGGTGGATTTACCCCCAAGAGGGTGAGGTACCTTCAGGGTAGCAGGACTCTGGAAATACTTTACTCTGCCCTGGAGTGAGTATTTCCCCTGTCTTAGGTGGCAGGGCTAATTTGGAGGTGGGGAGCTCTGAATTTTGGAAGTACTTATACTTCAGTGTCTGTATTTCTCTACCTGAAAGCACTTCCATAGGGTTTAAGGGTTGGACCACTTCTAGCTCTTGGGGAGCCTCAAGGCAGCTGGGACCTGACATCCACTCCTTGATTTCTCAGCTCTCACGGGAAATTTTGCCTGGACTTCACAGAAGAGTTAGGAGACACTTATCTGGGCAAGTCAGACGAGATTTGGCACCGTGAGGTTTGAAGCAAGCTATGAACAGGCTGTGGCCCTGAAGAGCTGCTTCACCTCAGGCGCAGCCACACTGGGGAAGGGGACAGTCACCCTCATAATCTGGCTGCCCCATCCTTTTGGAGATGGAGCCCCAGACTCATCCCTGGCTACCCCCTGCTCCTCCCAGGGGCCGTCTCCGAGACCTTGGCGCTTAACATATTTTAACATTCATTAATCAAGATCATCAGCCGCCTCAAAAAGGACAATGCCCGCCTCCTCTTCCCCTTATTATTGTTGTCATTTTTTTCCCTCTCAGCGACGTCGCAAGTGTTTAATTGTACACGTTGATTTCCGGAGATTTAATGAGAGTTTATAACCGCGAGCACCGAGGAGCAGGGAGGGGGTGGTGGCCTTGCCCCGGGGCGACCCCGGCATCACACAGCATTCTTTGGGACTGTCCCTCCCTCCATCACAGAAGAGG
>VXBL01003488.1:180113-251614 GCA_013400195.1 Aramus guarauna | reverse complement strand
GCCGCTTCTAGCAGCTCGCTGCTTCCTACGACTGGAGAGAAGACAGGAGGTACCTCCAGGCTCGGCGCGGCTCTGCCCAGCTGCAGGGGGCTCCCCAATGCCACGCTGCTCAGCGCCGTGTGGTCTCACGGCTGAAGAGCTCGGACCGCTGGAGGGGCAGTCTCCGCCGTGCAAACCTCACCCAAACTGGGGAGCATCTCCCCTCCTCGCACGCATCCCCTCTGTGATCTCCCATGGAAATAAAAGGCCGGTGCTGCAAACCCTGCCGTGTGACTCCCCCCGCCTCTACCTTGCCTTGTCTGCAGCCCGCCCGAGGGGAGCGGAGGTTCCCTCCCACCGAAACGCGTGTGCGCAGCGCTGCCTTCCTGAGCCCGCGGAGCCCTGCTCTTAATCAATCTCAGCAGATACATCTTGAGGACACCCGGCGACTCCGTGGTAAGCAGCGCTTTTTAAGTTTGACAGAGCATCTGTTATTACCGGCTCCTCTCTTTAGAGCGCTACGTGTTAGACACACCTCCTGAGGGAAAAAATGCTGCTCCTGAGTTTAAAACATTTAAAATCCATTTCCCCTCCCCGTTCCCCGCTTATGCAAGAGGAGGGAGGGCGGGGGAGCCGAATCATTTACAGTGTGCTAAACATCTGTAGAGATAAATCCATCGTAAAACCACAGAACAAAGCGCTGAGCCCTTGGCTCGCAGAAAAAAAGGAAAGCGCGTGTGGAAGTGGGTATTTGCTAATTAAGGTCTTCCCCTCCCGCGGAGGGACCGAGAGACACTCCCGGGGAGAGGAGGCAAAGATAACAACTTTCAGAGCGGAAAAGTTGCTGCTTTTAGCTACACATCTCCCAAATGGCTCCTTCCCCCGGGCGTGGAGGGGTGCTCTCAAGAGAGGAAGAGTACCCTGTCCCAAGGGTTTTATATCTTGGGCGAGGGGTGGAGAGAGCCAAGGGGTGTCCCCGGGGACCACTTCCAAAGTGATCTTTTCTTTTATACCCGGGAAGGTGCAGTCCCTCTCCGATTCAGCCCTCACCCGCACCCGGGGCCAAGAGTGATACCTGCAGGGACTCAAGGTCCCCTCAAGGGCGAGGAAGGCTACGGAGGGGCCGGGGACAAAGTGCCCTGGGTGAGTCGTCCCCGCCGTCCCACGGCACCTACTCCCCCCAACTCAGCGCCCCTCCGTGCCTACTTCACCCCATTGCAACACGGTTGGGATGGGGCGGGGGGCGGGGGTATGAGAAAAGGACAGACGCCAGGTGAAACTGCCAGCTTCCCTCTCAACTCCCAGAGGCACTCATGTCCACCCGGAGCCAGGGCAGACGAGAGCTTTCCTCCTGATAGCCCCTTTCTATCCCCAGATGGATAAGGATGGCCAAGGAAAGCAGCCTGGCTCCCCTCGCTTGTTGTTTTCGACTTGTATGTTTCCTCAAAGGAAGGAAGGAAGGAGGTGCACCCTTAGACGAGTGCCTGGCGGAGGGGGTCCCAATGGCTCGACTACCCAACTCGTTTGCCATGGCTTAGATGACCAGCTTCCCAGACAGCAGATGGTTTTCTTGGAGGACTGAGAGAGCAAGCCCAAGAGACAGCCAGCTCTGCAAACTGAAGCACCTAATTTCCCTTCGGAGGTCTGGTGTTCTCCCTGGTCCCTGCTGGAGGAGAACACATTGCCTCCCAGGGGAAAGAAGTAACTCCGAGAGCCACGGTTTTTTGGGGCATCTACTCCCTTGGACTTTTTGCCACCAGTTTGAGGCCAACAGGAGTGGGAAGAGCAGGGAGAAGCCCTCATCTCTCCATCGAAGAGATGCTTGCAAATGGGCACTTGACTGAAACAGTGCAGGGCTGTTAAACAAGGTGCAAAGCAAGAGGAGGAGGCAACCGCACTTGTCCAGCCGAGCTGGACACCTCACTCCCAGCAGGGACCAGCACAGGCCCCGGGGCTGCTGCTCCCAGTCCCTGTCTGTGGCACCCTGGCTGTGGGCTGTGCTCACCACCACCTGTCACACTGCTCTGCTGCTATTTAGCCCTCTCTGGGGCTTCCATGCTCATTTACCCCCAGCATTACAATGGACAGGCAACTTTAATAGCTTTGCGCAAGGGGGAGTCAGGCATTTGACAGATGATGGGAAAATGCTGGCGAGAATGGGACAACGGAACAGCAAATCATCCTGATGGTGTGGACCGCAGAGAGCAAGAAGAAAGGAAGGAACAAATCCAAACCTAGGCAACGGTGAGCCAGACTCCATGCAAATAAATTGCTAATAGGCACTTACCAGCGGAAATTAAATGAGTTAAATAAACTGATGCTCAAACCTTTAACAGAAAAGGGTGTGTAATCCCTTAACTGTGTCCAGAGCAGTGCGTCCATAGGAGCATTGTAAAGTACAGTTAGATCTGCCAGGGGAAGACATCGAAACATTGACATATCGCAGCTTGGATTTCACTAGTGCTAGGGAACTAAGAGTATCTCAGTTTCTTCTTCCCAGCCAAAATCTTTAAGTCCTCTGGCACATCTGATGAGGACGTGTGTTGCTTTCACCCACCAGCAACATTAAGCACTGCCTTACTAGCAGAAAATCACCAAGCTTTTCTTTCACTTTCCCCCTGCACGACAACAGTGTTTTTTGTGGCCCCTTTGAGTCTCAAAGCCTGACATACTAGGAATTATTCAAAACAGACCGCATTGATGAAATGGAAATTCCCAGTAGGTTTAGACAGGGCTCAGAGTCTAATTTTCAAAGCCAAACTGATCCCCTCTCATGAGGAACAGCTAGGTGGCGAACTGGAAAATCAAATCTACTGTTTTATTAAGGATAAACACAGTATCTGGAAGAGCATCCCGCTAGGCACAGCAAAGCTGAGGGGGCACTTTTTAATGTAAACATGCAAGTAGTTTGTCTACCAATAAAGCCCTACAAACTGCAGATTTGCAATTTTTGGGTTTTTTTTGTTTGTTTGTTTGTTTTTTCAGGAATAATTGCTCTTCGCAAATGTTGCAACGTCCCAGGTGAGTGAATAAGGGTGGGCAGATTTGAAAATAGTTTCAGAACAATCTGCAAAATATATTTTCTGAGAACCAGTGTCATCTTTGTCCAGGCTTGGAAAGACAACTACTGAAAATGACAGTGTAGCACATGTCCAAGGCTGTCAGACATACTTCTGAGTACAGACAGAAATGTGAGTTTCGGGAGAAAGAAAACAAGAAGGAAGTATGTGGCCTCAATTTATGTGATACGGGAGTTAAAAAACATTAACAAGGGGAAAAGCAGTCGTATGACTATGTTTATAGCTGGATATGCTTTACAGCTGTGCCACAATGCTCTTAAAAGTCCAAGAGTTAAATAAAATCCTCTCTAAATTGCGTGCGTGTGTGTGGAGTGGGTTACTTACCGCATACAAGTTTTACTTGACGTTCATTATAGACGTACAGACCCTCCTTGATCTGAAACTCAGGGGTTTATAGCCTGAAGTGTCTCTGATCGGGAGTAAATAGGAAAACCCTGCAACCCACAGAGCCGCGGGAGCCGCTGGAGCAGCGCGGAGCCGCTGCCTGCAGCACCCTGGAGAGCGGCCGGTTGGTTGCCGGCCGTGTGTGTGGGTGTCCGTGTGTTCGTGTGTGCGTGTGTCTGTGTGTCCGCGTGTCCGTGTGTCCGTGTCTGCGTGTGTTGTGTGTCTGTGTGTCCATGTGTCTGTGTGCCTGCGTGTCTGTATGTGCGTGTGTCTGTGTGTGCACGCGCACATGCACCTTTGCACATAGGGGTGGTGCTCGCATGTGTGTTTGCAGCTGTTTAGGCAAATGCAAACCAACAATCAGCTGCACATCTGGTGTGATGTTCTCTGAGGTCATATCCGTTGTTTTTAATACTGTCTTCCTTGGAAGATGACTCCATGCAGCAAGCTGGAGTGGGCTGCTTCTGTGCATTGCACATACCCATTAGCTGGCGTCAGTGTCTAGAAATGAGGCAGATTTCATCATGTCCTTTAACAGTATCAGAGAAGCTCTGACATACACTGAAGAACACGGTAACATGAAACTCAGGACTCTGAATAGCTTCTTCCAGGACAGGCTACAAGTAAATAGTTGTGTTATTGCAAAAGTGTCATTGGAACTTTTCTGTGGAGTGCCTCAGTCACTGGAAACCTGTCTACTTCACTCACATTATACACAGGGATGCTGTGCGGACATAGGAAGGCAGGCATCAGGCAAGCCATGCATTTCTTTTTATTTAATTAGCTGAGGAAAGACCAAGAGATATTTCAAATGCAAATTTTTCTCAGGGCAGCTAGATCCTTGGCAGCTTTATGTGCAAAGCTCCAGTGACTCCAGAGGAGTACTGAGGACTGTTGGTTTGGTGAAGAGATTTAAAGAGGATCACAGTTCTGTGGGAAGTATTTTCCCCAAAATATTAATTTATGAACAAACTCAAGAATTCATCTTCACAGGACATGAAGTCAAAGGCTCTGGCTGCTCTTTAAGCACTTCAAGCCCAGGAACCAAGCTCTCCTGCAGCATAACTCTGTCGACACTTTTCCTTTGTCCTTCTGATTCTGCCACAGGGCTTGTACAAAGTCACTCTAGTACTGATACTAGTCACCCAAACACAGATACAGAGTGAAAGGTTGTTTGAAGCCCATCCAAATCCGATAAATCCAGAAACAGAATTGTTGAAGTAGGACTTCCTGAACACTTTTTTAGCAAGCTACTTCTGCAGGCAGCTCAGATCCATCCTAATAGAAAATATAAACAGGAAAATGAATGCAGTTTCTTTGGGCAAGAGGGGATTGGAACCTACACTTCCTAGGTTGTAGTGAGCATTTTCCTATAGGATGCTTGTTTTCTCTGGCTTTCTCCTCCTAAAAGTGTTGTTTTTTGTGCCTATTGTCACTTACTGGAGCAGTGAGGCTTGCAGGAGAAGACCATTGCCTATTTAAATGGCTTATCTTCACGGTGGTCACACATACACAAAGCTGGGATGAGAATTCAGACAATAATAACAACAATCACAACAAGAAGTTGACTTAAACCCAGACATTAACAATAACCTTCCATTAACTATGCTGGATAGCACCTTCTCCTTAGTGCATTGCTGATTTGAATCAGAGTGAAAGGAGTTCCATTTGTCATACGTGCTAGGGCAAATATCACTCATCATTGTCAGGAACAATACTACACTGTTTTATCCTTTTCCTTTCACTTGCTGGAAGTGACACAAGTGACACACTCACCGTGGCTTTGCACCACACAGTGCAAGGAGTCCTGAGCTATCAGAGACAAAGGTGCTTCTGCAATTAGGCACGATATTGTCTAATTAACTCTTCTATGGAGTAGGCCTTACTGTCTCAGAGAAAACTTCATGTTGTTGTGACTGCTCTGTTTTCAGTACCTGAATTGGTATTTCCCAAGTCACTGTAGTGTACTGTGTGGTGTGCCAGCTCTCTAAGGGCCAGCTTGGCAGTTTCTGCATTACACTCCACTCTCCTCTGTAGATATGGCCTTAGAAATTAATCTCTTTTTTGTTTCCCTTGCTCTTTAAACTGAGTTCCATGTTCATTGCCTCTATATTTTTTACTTCCTCTCCTTCACAGCTGGAATTTCTTTTGAAGTTTTTTGTGTGTCTCAGACTCACAACGTGAGGAAAGTGAAGAGTTCCTGATCTGTACACTGGCAAATTTAGCAGCCTTTCTCCGACAATGGCCAGAATCAGGTATTTCTATAGAAAGAGCAAAACAGTTTCTCCCCTAGACATGAGATAATCTGCTTCTTCCAAGAAGTGTCTTTCTAATCACAGAGAATTACAGTTGCATAAATTCTCTTGCATGGTGTTCGTTGTCTCTTCTACTGTTTGCCTTAGCATTTGCTAGTATAACTTAGGATATTGCTGGTATGTCTGGAAATGCCCTGTTCTTTGAACCTTGTGAAGTTTTCATGCTCAGGGTTATCCTTGACTTTGAGAACTACAGTGTAATTATGTGTTTTACAGTTCAATTAAGTTTATGAAAAAATTATTTTCTTTTATGAGTTTCAAAGTTGATATCTTTTACCTCAACCGATGGCCTCCATTACATCTTTTTGTCTGGCATGGAAAGAACAGCAATTTCCCATCCTGCAACAGCAATTTCCCATCTTGCAACAGAAAATTCCCATATTGGAATTATTCCTCAGATCTTTACTTTTTCCATATCCTTTCCTATGGCCCTACTCTCTAAGGGCAAGGATACGGTAATTATTTTTTTTCACCCTCTGTTCAGCCAAGGGTGTCTGTTTTTTTCATGCTTCATGACAATTCTTTTTCACTTTCTGATCCCCCTCTACAGTATCTTTCTTGAGACAAGGTCATTTTCTAGCAGGTACTATTCCAGATGAAACAGCTTAGATAGACAGCTTGTATATTTTTCTAATATGATCGCCTAATATTATTTCATAAATCAGTGTAAACCTTGTTGCTTAGGATCCTTCTGCCTTATTTGCTTAGCTGAATGCTGAACACATCTTTACTAATCTGTCTGGAATTATACTTGTGCCATTTATATATTTAACTGAAAAACTTCAGCAAATTACATTAGGATGCATTTTTCTTCTTTCTTCTCTAGCATCTAGTGCTTTGTACTTGTTAACACTGATTTTCATTCACTGTGCTGTTGTTCAGCCACCAAACTTGTTAATGTATTCACGTTTCTTCACCTTTTCTACTGTTTCCAGTTCAGTACAAAACCCCTTCTCAATTCACTGCACTCTTCTGAACCGCTACTGGAGTCCATTTATCAGAACAAATTTGTAAACACTCTTATTACTAATGGTTGAGTGCTAAACTATAACTCTTACTTTCTTTACTCTACTATGTCATACCTCTCTTATCTGCTTATTCTTTGGAAAAAAACCAAAAAAAGTCTGCCAAATGAAGGTGCTCAGACTTCCCCTCCTTCCTATTTCTGGCAGCTGCAATGAAGTTGTACTGCCTTATATCTACAGCTTTTCAAACTTCAGTTTGAGAATCGAGATAAGATTAGCAACAGTTACTGCCACACATTCCATAACTCACTTCTTTACTCTTAATAATAATAATTATTAATTAATTAATAAAAATATTTAAATTTTTTTTTCCTTGTGCAGTTTTAAACTGTAGTCAATAATATTTTTTCCATAACAGTTAAAAAACCTGCCATGTTGTTGTTTTTTTTTTTTTTATTTCTCCCTTCTCCATCTTCATTATCATCACAGAAAAAAACTAAGTATATTCCTAAGCACCCTGAAGAATTTACTTGTGCCCTTGTTTGAAAACTGTGCATTATTCCCATCTAGAAAGGCCTATGAAACATGACAATAAGAAACCATTCTTTGTTTCTATTATTTTAGGTAATTTCCTGACAATAAGCTATGTTTAAAAATGATAATATTAATAAAAGCAAAACCAAAATTTTCTGATGCAGTTTGACTCAGCAGATATAGAATGTTTGGACCCTCTGTACGTATTGTACATCCTAAAATTACCTGTTTTCACATTCCTGTGAACTCTTGAGAAGACATGACAATAGTTTTGTAGCTCAAGCTGGTATTAACTCAAGTATAAGCAGCCTTTCTAATAAGCCTTTAAATTAAAAAGAGAAAGGTGTCAGATGAATTTCTACATTGCTGCAATGATTATTAAGAGCAATCAATCACGTGTGGTCAAGCTCAGCCAGCAAAGTGAATGAGCTCTGGAGCAATTTAGAAATGTGTCTTGCAGGGATAGTTTTAATATTGTTTGGTGATCCAGCAAGACTAAAATCACAACATGTGGTAATCTTACACAGAAATGGAGACCTGGATCTGTTGCTCTCTGATTCATGTATGAACCTTTTGAATGAGAAATAGATAAGATTTACTTGTTTTCATATCTTCTTTCACCTCCCAAGTTATCAGTGTGATCTTCTACTAGGTCAAAACAGTGTCTGTTCATGAAACCATCTTTTCGACCACCAATACCAAATTACTATAACTTGTACTCTTCCTCACTTTACCACACACATTTCAACAAATAAAGAGCTTTTGCTAAGAGCAATTCCTTCTTGCATCACTTGTAGAACCAACAAATGATGCAGTGGAACTCTATATAAGCCTTCTAGAAAGAAGAAAGTATGTTTTTCCCTCCAGAGTAGACAGATAGACTCTTTTTGACATTAATGACAAATATGTTGAAGTAAATCTAGTTGCATTTAGTTATGAGCCACTTGGAATATTCACATGTCAAAGTTTTTTAAAACCTTTAGAAAAAAATCACTCCCTGGTGCAAACTTAGTAAAATACTGACTGCTAATATTCTGCTCCTGATTTGTCTCTTCAGAGAACAACCATACCTGACTACCTGGACTGCCTAGCCCGGTGTGTTATTTCAACTGATTGTACCTGTTTAATTTTGCATGACTGCTTTTGAAATATTAGAGCTACCATGGGAGCTGAATTTGTGCACAGACACTGACCCAAGTAAAAAGGCTACTTTCATAAACCATGAGGGAGAAGATTTTTCATTCCTATTTCTGTATGAAAGACAAATCTAGGGTCTGGGTTATTGATAACTTTTGTAACACCTGGGGATGTTCTATGATGATTCCCAATGATGTAATCAGAATATCAGTTCATGACAACTCCTAAGTTAGTGCTCAGTGTTCAGTACAAAAGTGTTGGTTTAAAGGTTAACAGATCTTTAGTTGCTTTCCTGAATAGGGAGGTTATGATCTGAACTGGACCTCAGGAACTAAAGAACAAACTCAGGAGTTAGGATTATAGCTTTAATGAATCACTTAAGTGCCAGTTTTCAAAACAGTTCCTGCAAGCACTTGTGCTCCAAACACAAGGCTGCTCTGGCTGAAGCACTGGATGTTTCACGTCTGTGTGGCTGTTGTGCAGAGCAGCTATCACTGAGAATCAGGGCTTTGGTATTACAAGTTGTTGTTAAAAAACTAAAGCACTTAACAAAAATATAGGCTATGTCTGTCTTGGCTTCCTTTTCCTATCTTAAAATCACTACAGTGATTATCTCCCTCAGAGGAGTGTCATGAGACATTGCTAATTAAAGTCAAGTAACATGTGGAAAGATAGATGTGGAAAAGGTGGTGTACCACAAATTATTAAGAGAGCAGCAACCAGACACTTACCTATTTCATTTAATGGATGGGTATTTGTTCCTCCTACTCATGTCGCTGATTCAACAAAGTTAAACTTTATGTGTCTAAATACTCATGAAATGGGGATAGATTCAAGCACATGATTAATATTACTTCTCTACACTGGTGTTTCATTAAATCAGGGCCCATTCACTGCACCAGTAACCAGAAACTTGGATAATGTGGTTTGGATTGTTCTTTAAAATTAAAGAAAGATGTGTCAGAAAAACTCCATATTTCTTTATCTGTGAACCATGGTGGGCTTTTTGTTTTGTTTTTCCCTCTTTTTTTTTTCTCCTTTTTAAAATTTTTTTCTCCCAGAGTCTTCCCTATATTAATGTATTGGTGAACATCAGTACATTTTACAGACTTTATGCTATTCTCTAAAAGTCCTTTCTGACAGAAAGTTCCACTTCTGATCTACATTGAGCATGAATTTATGAAAAGAAAATGACAATGCCTAGAAAGTGTTCCTTATATCAATCCCAGGTTTTTGTACAAGTTGTTATCTGAACTGAGCCTAAACAAAACACACTGGAGAACAAAGACCAAAATCTCTTTACTTCCAGGCAGTAATAATACACAGGGAAACATATAAAGAAGAGAGAGAACAGAAACTCTCTATTCATTATCTCAAACTATCCTCTGGGCCTTTGAAGGATAAGGAACTAGGTCTAGTCCTGCAAAATGAACCAGTGCGTACTATATTAATTTGTAAAGTCCACAGCACTGAGCCAGGTGCTTGGGTCTTTCAGTAGAGGTTTAAGAACTAAGATTCATGGAAGATAGCTCAGTCAGCAGGCAACTGTGTGAACTGACTAATAAGAATCCAGATGAAGAATGACCCTCTGTGCTCAATCTTCCTGGCAATTTATATACCACTAGGTTAAGTTCCAGCTTCTGTGTATGTCTATGGTCAAGGAGATTTGGGGCTTTTTGCTGATCACTTCAGTTTCTGTCCGTATTGTTGGTAGCTAGCTGTACTGGGTTTGGCTGGGGTAGAGTTAATTTTCTTCATAGTAGCTTATATGGTGCTGTTTTGGATTTGTAATGAAAACAGCATTGATAACACACCAATGTTTCAGCTATTGCTGAGCAATGCCTTAACAGCGTCAAGGCCTGTCCTACTTTTCACGCTGCTCTGCCAATGAGTAACCTGGGGATGGGCAAGAAGTTGGGAGAGGACTGAGCTGAGACAGTTGACCCCAACTGACCAAAGGGGTATTCCATACCATATGATGTTGTGTTCACTATAAAAACTGTGGTAAGAGGGGGAGTTTGCCTGGGCTGCCATTGCTTGGAGCATCAATTGCTTGGTGGTTTTGGTTTTGGTTTTGGTTTGTTTTTTGTTTGTTTGGTTTTTGGTGTTGTTGTTTTGTTGTTGTTGTTGTTGTTGTTGTTGTTGTTGTTTTTAAGTTATTAAACTGTCTTTATCTCAACCTACAAATTTTCTCACTTACATTTTTCTGATTCTCTCCCCTATCCCACTGGCGGTGGGGGGGTTGTGACTGAGAGGCTGTGTAGTGCTTAGCTGCCTACCAGGGTTAAACCACAACACTAGCCCAGGCATGGTGATGAGGAACTTCTGATCTCTAGATGTTTGCTGATGTAGTTTAGACCCCTGGGTTCAGGTCATCCAAATTTTGGGTAGGATGAGTTTTTTCAATAGAACTGATCATTAGCAGGAGAGTGGCTGGATTCACTAATTCCTGTTTTTTTAACAGAACTTCCTTGCTAATATTTCAAAATCTAGAAAAGATAAAGTTCTAATTTGACTGTGTTGTTTGTCCATCATTTCTGCCATGGGAAAAATCCTCTGGACTACAGGTTATCTTTCTCTGAGCAAAATTTTTGAAGGTAAATAGCACTGAATCCATTTGAAGACACACTAACAGTGACAGCTCATGGAATAATTACTATACAGGGAGTCACAGTTAGACAAATTTACAAAGGACTAGGTAACAGTCATGTGTAAGCCTAATGTGGAAATTAGAGCTGGCTGGAGAATGTCAATTTCATTTAGTAACACCCATCAGTGTTTCACAATTTGTTTTTGTTCTGCATTGTAAAGACGAGAACATGGAAAAAAGTTTTTTATTCTGAGAGCTGTGTCAAAACATCAATTGTGAATCTGAGAAGTCAGTCTTTCAGGAGGAAGCTGGAGGAAGGGTCTTTCTCCATAAACAGTAGTGACCAGAAAGATTTATGTCTCAAAAACAATCTGTCTTGAAAACACACACAAATATATGCTTCAATGAAACAGAAAAAGTATACTCAGCACACAATACTTCCACTGGATCTAAATGGTAGACTCTGCCCATTAAAAGTAGGAAGAGTAAAAATAAGGGGTGAAGAACCAAAGAGATGTAATAATTCTTATCATTATCAATCATCAGACAGATAATTAAAATAAAAAATTTGAATAGATATGTTCATCCTCCAGACTTTGACACGTAAGAAAGTATGTCTCAGAGCAGGCACTCTGATTCTGCAACACGTACAATGGTAGATAGAGAAGCAGATCCCAGATGTGATTTGTGCATGAGCATATGATCCACTTAGTCACAACACTTCTATGGAAGATAAATATTTGTCTTCACTAAATCATACAAATACTGCCCATTGCATGGTACCCTGCATGGTGTAATCAGAGTCATTACCACAAAATGAAAATGTATTATCTTTCTTCGTGACTCCTAGGATATAGGTAATTTATACCCAACAACAACAACAACCAAAATAATAATAAAAATAAAAAAGATCAGGAACATTTGCTATTTTGATACAATTATTTTCCAGGAGAAAGAAAATACCCATTAGCTTAAGCTAAATACGAAGTGCATTTGCTCTCTTTATTTTTACAGTGATCAGCTGACTGGCACCTTTTGAGCTACCTTGGTTCTGAGGTGACAGAGCAGGTTCAGCTCCTCTTACACTGTATGATGAACATGGATGTGGAACATTTTGTATCTGACCTATTTTTGTGGCCTGAACTTATTCCCTTTTTGTCTGTTACAAGATTTATTCCACCTCTTCCCTCAATGCAGTTAATTTGGAAGACCTCTTTGATCAGTAGTATTTTTATCTGTGCATCCTTTATTTGAGCACCCGTCATCCAGGATCCCAGGCCCTCCCTGATTAACCAGGTTAGATGAAGGAAGTCACTGATGGCACCATTAGAGTCTAGAGTTCCTCACGCCTCTCTGGATCTATGAAGCTCTGGGCTCCTTTTGCTTCTGGGATAAAGATTCTCAAGAGTAAGCAGGTTCAAGCGTGGTTGCAAAGAACTGTGCTAATATGAACTAATTTATTCTGCCTGAGTTCAGTAATGGACAGCTGGTAGGTATTGACATCTCCACTGTACAGGGCAGGGAAAGCAGGTAAGTGGTATTTGCTCCCTATTTTAAGCTTTCAGGCCACACAACCTCTCAAAATAGCAAAGCGGAGAATTACATTTGCTCCAGGGAGCATGGTCTACAAGTAAATTGTTGCCAGTACTAACAACTGTATTATTTCCCTGCCCTTGCTAGTGCAGGTGCGCTGCCTTTTTTAAAGTTCACCATTGCTAGGCAGGCCATGCAACCTTTAGGCAGCTGCTGCAAGGCAATTCAACATCAAAACATTCATCTACTGGTATACCGAGCAAGGATCTCCTTTCTACAGATGTTGCTCACAGAAAGTGGTAATTCTGGGATTCCCAGCACAGCACAGGGCAGCAACCACTTGCAGTCACAAAGAACTCTGCGCGTCCATCTAAGTATTTGGGGGGCAGAGGCAGAACTCGCCACTGCTTTCCAAAACAGACGACCTATTTGTGAACATGTTCAAACTTACCTAGTCTGTTCTTCCTGTTGCATAATTACTGTTTACCTCACTGAGTTACATCCTCTTTAACAGGCAGTATCATTACAATGGCTCCCTCTCATCTACAGTGAAAGACAGCAAGAAACCATCACCCGTTGTTTTTATTAGGATCAGCCCAGCTCTGAGAGAGTAGTAGCAGAGCTGTTGTTATGTGCTCTGCCAGATCTATTTATACACTGGCATATGGAACATTTTCCCTGCGTTGATATTTTTCTGCTGAAGTATTATTTGCTTTTTAGGTTATAAATGACAACAACAACAACAACAACAATAATAATAATGCCATCTCTGTCAACATCTGCAATTTCATTAAAAAGTCACCCTTATGGATGAGGAAAATAGCCCCCATCCTGAAACTCCTAGGAATTTATGTGGCTTTTCTTACATCTTAAGGGGCAGGAAAATGTACTAATTAATTGGTACTGATTCAAGCACACAGTTATTTTTTTAAAAGAGCAAAACCTTACCTAAAATCAACAGTCTACTTTGTCACAGCACATTCTAACTTTATTAGAAATTAATTGTTTTAAAAAGGACACAGAATGAGCTACATATATTTCTTCATTAGATGAAACACAACCTCTTTGAAAGGATCATTAAGATGTCCATTTCTAATGTGAGAAATTACCAGATCTTTCTTCCTCCAGTGGCACCCTTTTTTCCCCAGTTCCCTTGTTCCTTCTTCCACATGCCTTCTTCCAAGTGCCTAATGTCTAGACTGTAAAATCCTAGAGCAGAAGTTTTCAAACTTTTGTGTTTTATATATCCTAAAAAAAAATTCCTAATGGAGCTGCAAATGTAAGACTAGTGAGAACAAATTTGTTTTTCTTAGCTATGCTTCCTGCCTTTTGTAGAAATAGCCAAAGTATCTCCAGGGGCTGTGGACGAGCAACTGGAAAACAGAGGCATAAAAGATGAGTTTTCAGTATCTTGAGGCTACAGTCATGCAAAATTTCAGGTGTTATCTGAGCAGTAGAGCTTTTGGGTTTGAGAAGGCTCCTCTGGCTGCATGTGTGTAAGGCTGTGGTAGCAAGACATATCTTGTGGAAGAGAGTTGATGCAGTCTGACATGTAACAGAGAGAGAAACAGTAATTTTATTCTAAGGAGTATAACAGAACTTTTTTAAGCTGGCAGGAGCAGATTTCAATGTCTCAATGTAGACAATATACAGTAACATTATGCAAAATTATTCTTCTTTATTGGAAGAGTGAGGGGTGCCTTTTTGGACTCCGCTCTTTAAGCAACAGTACACTGTCCGTTATGACTCTTTCTTAAGAAAAATGCTGTGGAAGTTGCACATATGTGTGTATGGTGTTTTAGCTGGTTGCAAGACCAGCACTTGTTGTTTAATGTAGTAGATAATATTTTTTTCATGTAATTATTTCAAATTTGCATTTCTCAATAGGATATCAGTGACAATAGCAGCTGAGAAATAGTTCAGTGATTATGTCACCCTCAGAAGATGGCTTTTTGCCATGGTCAAATAGATTTATGAAGAAGATGATGCTTATTGCTCCTATTTCAGCATATATCTGAATATAAAAAAGCATAACTTGCATTTGTTTTTCAGAAAGAGTTCACACTTCAAGATTAAATGTGACTACAACTCAATTGAAATTAAAAATGAGATTTACAGACTCAGTTATTGTTTATATTTGAAATCAAATTTAGATAAAGAATTCCAGGTTTATTTAATAATGGCTTCAGAGAGGCAAATGTATGCATTGAGGGATCCCTGGATAAAACCATTGTGGGATCTTTCTATACATGTACACATGCATGTATAACTTCAGTTGCTGCATGAGGAAGGATAGGTTCTTTTTTTCTTCCAAGAGTAAACGTATTTCATGGTCTAAGGTCTTCTATATTTTCCTAGTTCTGAATTGCTCCTGACTTTTCAGTAGAAGTTTCTGAGTCTGGACCTTGTCTGAAGTTCCCTTGTGAATTTCATAAGAAACAAAAAATGTCCATGGGAAAGCAGTGCAGAGAGTATGAACTTTCTCCTTAAGGTGAAAGGAAGAAGTAGTGAAGTCGCAGTGACTAGACTGTTGTTGCAGCTGTACACTTGCACTCTGACTCATACGAACCAGTTGCTCTCCCTGTTTGTAAATGCCACGAGGTGTGCTAGATTTTTCTAGATTAATTTTCTTTGTGTTATATTCACTCCTCCTAAAAACCTATTACTTTACACTTCAGATATTGTAACAGCTTGAGTCAGTGAAGGAGAGAGATTAAAACCTATTCTTAACAACAATGTGTCTTCACCTGTCAGCAAGGTCCTCCCTACTGATCTTGTTAGTCAGCTCAGAAAGCCCTAAGGAACCCCATGCTTATCTAGTAGAATGATCCCACTCATTGGAACAGCTACAGATTTGAATTGCTTTAGATTACCTATTGCTCATCTCTCATGGACTGCACAGAAGTAAAAAATAAAATAAAATAAAAAAATCTCAATAGAGCACTCATTCTAGAGTGTCCAGACTAAAATAGTGCTTAAATGTATCTAATAAACACTAGACCTTTTCTTGCTTCTGGCTAACAAACAAAGGGTATAGCCTCCCACAGCGAGTGAAAAATCTGAGCATTGGATAACTGAATAGGAAAGTGGTTTCCATAACTGAGGTACCATCTTTGCTTTCATTTCTCTCCCAACAGTAAAGTTGGAAGTATACCATTAAACAGAGCTTTGCAACCTACTGCCTTCCCTCTCTGTGTTAGCTGGTGTTTTTAAAATGTTGAAGCATCAACAGTGATTTATTAGGTCCAGAGGTCAGCCCTCATGAAAGAAAATACTTCAACCAGCCACAGGTTCTGCTGGAGGAGTGCAGTTTCCAGTAGCATATCCTTGATGGACGACCTGCCACCGGCAGTGCTGAGTGGATACAAACCCTCCGAGGGAAGAATGCTGCTGCCCGGACCCCCGCAGAAGCTCTAGGTCGTGGAGCAGGTACAATAGCCTCAGTTTGGAAACTGGTGGCTCCAGCTAAGATCAAATCTGTGCTGCAAAAGCCCTTTTTTGGCAGTACTTGAGAAAATAGCATCAAGCCATCATTTGAGTGATTGACCCTCATTGTAGATCTCACACCAGTCCTGCAAATTTTGCCTTTGCATGCACAGACCAGAGACATTCAGGAAGTTTCTAGGACTCAGAAATTGCAGTCATGATCAGATCTAGAAACACTTTTGTGATCTCTTCCCTAGGAGGAATATGCTTTAATTTCAGGGAGCTAGACTGGTCTTAACTAATCTGTGCTTTACTTAATTAGATGTGCTGGCAGAAACTTCCGTGCCACTTCCTGAGGAAATTTGGAGGGAATTTGAAAAGGGACGGTTGTTTAAAAGGAGTAAAGATGTTATATGCACCTCCTGTGCCTGCCTAATTACTCACTCATGACATGAACACACATGGCTGTGACTAGGATGCACCAAAACAAACTGTTCTATAAATTTACAGCAGTTTCCCGTGAATTCCAGAAAGTGCATCAACACCTACACAAAATGCAGTCAGTGGCACCTACGCAATTCTCTGTTGATTAAACTTATACAAGAACTGTAATAGATAATAATAATAAAAAAAGTTTTAATTCCTTCTAAGATGTTGGATACTTATCTCCCAAGGGATTAATTTGTTTGAGGCAGATACTGAATATTCCCCAGGCCTCGCTGAGAATTCTCTGCTGAATGAGGGTAAGGCTTCTGAAGCTTGTACCAAGCTAGAGATCAATTTAAGCAGCTTGTAGCTGTGTATCTGAAGAAACATGTTGGGTTATTCTCTTCTGGCTTTGAAAACAGAATCAGAAATTAAAATAAGATCAAGCAATTTTATTATCAAGAAATGAACATAAATGTATGGAGCTTGATTTTTCTGCCAATTACACTGGTTTTGCACTAGGGCAGCTCCATGCATTTTAAGGTAATTAATCTCGGTTAGTGCTGATATAAGTGAAAGGAGAATCATGGCCTTTGGTCTAAGCAGAGAAGACTGTAATAAGCACTGGATACTTGCCATACAAAATATTTTATGTAAGTTCAAACAAATTCTTAATATACATTTCATTCCATTTTAGATACTTCTTAATTGTATTCACTGTTTCTTCAATTTGCAAGAACATTATTGCCAAAACCAAACACCATATGAAGGCCCATGAAAATAATAACTAACATGCAGGCTTGTACAATGAGATTTTACATTTACCTTTTGGAAAATTATTTTGCTTTGCATCTTCATAAAAGTTCAATTCCTTCAAACACATGGAACAAACATCGTTGTATATTTGAAGTAACCACAAACCATAAGTAAAAACGAACAGATGTTCAAAGATTTAATACAAAAATGAAAATTGATGTACTGCTGACAGATTAGCACATTCTGATAACACCTTCAAATGATATCGAGTAGGTATAGTCCTGTGTGTTGGTGCCAGGGAACAGAAGACAAATTCTTTCTTGCTCTTGCTACCATGTCATTACTTTCTGTACGGAGAGGGAAACCGTGCAGAAAGTCTTCTGCAAGAGAGGTGATTCCTGCCCACATTCAAAACATACCCAAAAATGAAAGTGAAGGTAGAGGGTATTCTGTTCAGAGAAAGAGAGATAGAAAATAAAAAAAACTAGAGTTGATTTGTTAAAAAGTAATTAAAAATAATTTGATTTTTTTTCCTTCCTGCTGGCCCCCTCCCCCCCCCTTTATTTTTTTTTGTTTTTCAGGTAAGCAGAAAATTTACCATGCAGCAATAATATGACAAACTTGTAACAACCTTTCAAGACTTTGAAGTCAGAGCATCAAATCCTGGCTCTGTTAATGTGAATTGCAAAAGTGTCATTGATTTATATAGGATCAGGTTTTCCTCAATAGTCACTGGAGAGCCACTTGATTTTTTTTAGTTTCGCAGCTTTTGGTTTTTTTTTTCAAACCATGATGAGCTCACTCACATTCTTATTCCTTTGTTTTGCATACGTATAGTTTAGAATATAACAAACACAACCTCTTTATTTATAATTCCACAGAGTGTTGTTCATACCAGGAGGACTTAAAATTTATACAACCTTTTTAGCAAGTATCACCACGTTTAGTTGTCTTTGTTCAGAATATTGTTGCAAACTTTTTCATGGAATTTGTCTCACATTTTCAGAGCAATAAAACCACCAAGAAGACTAGTGGAATACATTATTTTGGGGAAAAAAAACCCAAACCAACCAACCAAACAAAAAAACCAAAGAACCACACTTGCTGAATTTTTAGGGTTTTGTTTGTTTGTTTGTTTGTTTTTGTTTTGTTTTGTTTTGTTTTTTTTTACTTTAAATCCTACTTGAGATTTCTAAAGAAACTTTCCCTAGAAAATATTCTTGTAAACCCAGGCATGCTATGAGAAACACTGGTCATAAGTATTCATTCTACGCATGCTACCCCGAGTCTGTCTGGGAAGAAAACTGCAAATGTCTGTTAGTCACAGCTCTCATCAAGTAGTTTTTAGCAGTAGCTTTCAGCATATGGCAGCTCTGCACATTGTTGGCTTTATTTACATATCACTTGTTGCTCACAGGAGGTGAATAGTTAAGTCACATGACAAGGTTTCTGCTCCCCAGCTGAATTAGTGAATATTTTATAATTGGCAAATAATGTACAATAAATAGAAATGGAAGAGTGAATGCTTTTGTTTGCACAGAAAGATCCTAGTTTTCATGTTTGGATGGGTATTTAAGGGATGCACAGCTAGGTCTCAAGCATCCATGTGAAACGCATGAAAGACAAAGAAGCAAACATGACCCAACTGAGAAACCTCTAAAAAATAGATTGAATAATTTGGATGCTGTTTATACAGCCTGCAACCAGTTCTAATACAGAGCTGTGCAGACTAACAAAACAAAGTTAAGAGCCCTAGATAGTGTTTCCCTTCTTGCACCCGCTGAAACACATCTAGGCTCACCAAAGCACTCCTTTCTGACAAGTGTCGGAGCTTTCCCTGGGAAACTGGGATCGTTGCCACTGTTGGTGGGGAACAGAAACACATGGCTACTTTAACGAAGTACAGCGTAAAAGGCAAGCCTTTGAGAAAGGCTTTTGAGAGGCCAGGAGAATGCTGGGGAAAAGCAGAACATTGAATAATGCCCATACTGCTGGAGCAATGGAAGAGTCCCTGTGGGTGTTGGGTTGGAGAAGTCACATGTGAGGAGGAGTATCTCAGTGTTGCTAGAATCGTGTGCCATTGCACAGCTAATGAAGGGCACCGAGACCATGGGATTGCCATCTTTTAATAATTTTAAATCTCAGTTAAGAGATAAGAAAGAATAACATTTCAAGGAGGAGTCAGATTTAAAAGCCCAGATCTACACATGTGCCAACCTGAGGTAAATTTGGTTCTAGAGCCAAATGTTGCTGCCTGGGCTCAGTGCCAGTGATCTAGTGTAGTGACTCATTAGTATTATGTCCAGGGTAAATGAAGGCTCTCCAGAGGCATGAGTTTATTGATTGAAAGCCTGGTAGTGCCAATGGAAAGATTCCCTCTCAAGAGTTTTAAATCAGGCTCTTAAAACTGGATTCCTGGGGATATTATTAAAACTTCATTATACATCTTGAGCCTCTGCAGAAATGTAGCCATCTGTTTACTTGATGAAACACAGTGATTTCTGATAGAAATATCTAATCTGATACTCACCCTGCCAACTTCTGTCTAGCTTAAGTTCCAGTAGCCAATTACAATCCAATATGGTATAAACTGAGCTACGTTCTTGCAGGTATCTCATACACATCAGTGATGCCATAATGACTTTTGTTCACACTTTGCTTTCCTTCATTTAAAAAGACACATAAAAATCTGCCTCTGTTATTAAAGAAGTTGAAGCAAGTATACAGCATCAGGAAGGCAGGAAAGAGTTGCAGAAAAAGCATCAACTTTGCTATTGTGATTTGGTATGCAAAAGACACATCTATATCACCATCATCTTCAAACAAGTAAATAACTCAACAGAAAAAGTGTTTAAGAGAAAAGTGTTAACAATTAATTACATGCCTTAGACACCTCAGGTTCCACATGTGGGCACAATGGCTATTTAAAATTTGAATTTATAGAAGCAAATAATTAAATATGCAAATTATTATCTTTAAAACTGAAAAAAGAAAGTTTCAACATCAGCGAAACATAGGGAAAACAGTTGTTGCCTCCGCTTTGCAGTCTACACATCTTTACTGGGAAGGGTTGCAAATAAATTAACACAGAATACTTCAAAAGACCCGTTTATTTCTGGAGTGATTCTAGAACATTTGATGAAGTTTGTAGATCAAAGGAATCATCTGTAAACATGCAACAGAATGGTAAAGTATGTAAAAATCATAGAAATATAGGAGATGAAGATGAGAGAATTGAAGGACACAAGTCTGTCCATTCTTTCTGACTTGTTTCCATATTTAGTCTGACTGAAAGGATTACATTTATGTAAACCTGAAGAATATCCTTGAGCCCATGTTTCCAGGGAAAACAAAGTTTGAAGGAATGGAGAGAATTTTTAATCAACTACTGTACTTGCATCATGTAATGGCTACAGCTTTTTGTCCAGATTTCCTTCCTTAAAAACCAGTCACTTTGCACATCTGTTCTTCAGCAAATGCTGACTATATTAACAGTAGCTTGTTACTAGACACAGAATTTAGCCATTTTCTAAGGTTAGTATTTCTTGGAAAACGTGGGAAATGTGGAAGCATAGGTTTTGATGCTTTCTTGGTTCTGATAAAGGTTTCGGTTTGGAAGGGAAAGAAAAACCCGTAAGTTTCAAAGGTGTAGAGTATCTCATAACAGATGTTGGGAATGTTGGGAAGAGATTAAAATTATTTCTGAATTCAAAATTTTAAGTTAACTACTATTAAAAAAAAAAAAAAAGCACCAAAGTGAAAAATATTGCTAAAAACATATCTTACTGGAGGTAACATTTATATCTATCTATATCTATATCTATATCTGTATCTATATCTATATCTATATATCTTGCTCATTTTCAGATTGTCACTGGTTTTTCAAGGTTGAGACAGAGGGCAATTTGAAATAAAATCTTTGTAAATATGGGATATATGTTTCCTCTGTGATCAAACCCAAATCTCCATTGTATCTACCAAATATCTGTATCTGAAATTTAATCTGAAATTTAATCCAAAGTATTAACTAACAAAAGTTAAGTGTGAAATATCATCATCAGTTTAATCAAAGAATCATAGCAAGGTTCAGGTCCTGATACTTGCATGAAAGTGTGTATATTTCTTTCTAAAACATTTGAAAGGCTGCTGATAAAGACTGACCTAGCAATAACTATTTTTAATAAAATACCTTGGAAGTACACTACTGAAATGTGAGGTAACCATTAGCAATGATAATAAGCAAGTCATTGACTCATATGACTTCATAATGATTTATTGCCCTTTAATAAATTTGTTAAGTTTATTAACAACACTGCAACAGAATGGGACCTTGATGGAAAAATGCAACCAGTGAAATATTGACTACAAATTAAATGAGAGCACAAAATAAGGCAAATCCTCAGACAATATGAATTAGTCAGAGTCCAGTGAAGTCGGGAGAGGTGGACTAGTTTATGTCAGCCGATTATGTAGTTCCACAAACTTAAGTCCGTTGTCCTCTCATTAACCATGAAACAGCTAGTGTTCTTAACGCATTGAACTGTACAAAGCCTTTGCACAGTGAAAAACACATTATTCTTCTGGTATCACAAACAGAATTTGGAGGTGCGAAGAGGTTAAGTGATTTGCAAAAGTCGCAGAACAGATAAGTGGCAGAGCCAGGAATAGATCTGGTATGTCATGACTCCTATGCAGTAACCACAGAACCATCTGGCTTGTCAGAATAAATTCACATTTAATTATGTGATGTTCTAAGGGCAAACAAAAATGTCAACATAGGTTAAATGTCATCTAATAATTTGTCCTCACAGTAGTTCATCCATAGCAAACCATTGTGTAGCCCTGTTTCTTATTTGTTGCATCACAACCTCTGTTACATGAATGTTAAAAAAAATCCATCATCTTTGTCCTCCAATGCAAATTCAGAAGATGTAGCGCTGATTAGGCTGTGCTTTGTCTGGAGGTATAAACAAGGATTTTTTTCTTGATTTATTCCAAGCAATGTTAAATGCAAATACCAGATCATTTACCCTTTACTATTCTTTCATTCATTAAATGTATTACTCAATTGGGAAAGAAAATCCACCTGATTTTATTGAAAACACCTTTCCTAAACTGAAATTCAATTTGTCCCCTCCTGTAGCAGCGGTCCAGCACTGAGTGGAGTGAGAAGAGCTGCCACCGGCAGCAAAAGGGGCAACTCGGCCAGATCTGGATCCAATGCTGGCCAAGACACTGTCATGTCTCTTACTTATTCTGGCTAAGTTTGCATTTGACCTACAAATCCTAAGCTCCTTAATACCAGACTTCCTTTCCCCTCTGTTTCCCTACCTGCTGCGTCCTCTCATGCTGCTCTCTAGCAGCCACCAGGTACAGCTAGTGGTGGTGTTTTCTCCACCCCTTGGCTGAGGACACAGTTTTCACAGTGGGGTAACACTTAACCTTTACATTAAGACAATAAATCTCAGAGCATGTTTTGCTCAGATATTCTCTTTGGCTGCAATTTGGCCTTTTTACCCTTTACTCCTACACTCTCCTCTCTATACATGTTACCTTAATAAGAGGTTTGTTGTTTGGTGGGTTGTTTTGGGTTTGGGTATTTGTTTTTTTTTGTTGGTTTTTTTTGTTTGTTTGTTTTGGTTCGGTGGTTTTTTTGTTTGTTTGTTTGTTTTGTTTGTTTTTTGTTTTGTTTTGGTTTTTTTTTTTTTTTTTGGTAGTTTCCCCCAACATCTCAGAACATCTCATTTACCTGCAGAACTTAGAAGTGTCCATAAAATATTCTACAATATTAACAGTGCAGGAAAGGCAGTGCATAAAAATAAGGGAGCAGAGCTTCAAACATTGTAGCTCACTTACAGTAACTCAAGGTTACAATGACTTGCCCCAGCTGAGGACTTGACTTACAAACTATGGTAACAAATGGCCTCTAGACTAAGGTGACCTTACTTGCTTTTCATTGTGAAGCTCTAAGGAAAGCTGTATGTCATTTCTCAAGGAAGGGAGAGAACTGCAAACTGTTTTGTTGAGACTAGCCTTTGTTATGTATGCCAATCACATCCTGTTCCAGTGATAATTCCCAGGGAGTATGAGAATGTACCTATAATCATAACACAAATTAAACATATATATAAGTTTCATGTAGGTAATTGCAAGTAAAATGAAAAAAAAAAAAAAAGAAAGAAAGAAGAGTGCATTAGAAAAACAGAAAGGCAAAATGAAAATGAAGATTTAAAATGAGAATTTGATGAAAGACTTTGAAGATCTTCTACCCTAATTGATGACTTATATTCACATTTATGAAATTTGTGAAGAGGAATTGGAAGGGAAATGAAAAGAATAAATTTAAGATATCTTTTTTAATTATTCTGCCTGACTGCCTTTGCTGTTGCTTTGTAATTACCCAGCTGGGTTGTTCAGTTGACCAGAAGGAGAAGATTCATTCCCACGTTTCATTCCTGCCTGGCATCTTCTCCCTTTCTGTAAGACCCTTTGCCAACTTATTAAAGGCCTGGCACTACTGTGGGCAACAATGTGACTGTAAAGTTTTTGGTCAATACTCTGGACGTCAAATCTGCCAGGTGACTATTGTGCTCTGGAGACACTGGCACCTCCACCATGGTCCCCAAACATGACCTTCTGGAAAGGGGAAGACATTTGTACTCCTGTCCTGGTTTTCAGCTGTGATAATTTTCACAAGAAGCTGGGAGGGGACACAGCCAGGACAGCTGACCCAAACTAGCCAAAGGGGTATTCCATACCATGACTTGTGCTCAGTTTATAGGGGGGGAGCTGGCCGGGGAGGAGGAGTCACTGCTCAGGACAGACTGGACATCAGTCTGGGCAGTGAGCAAATTGCCTTGTGTATCACTTGCTTTGTATATTCTTTTATTAGTATTGTTGTTGTTACTTTCCTCTTCCTTTGCTGTCCTAGTAAACTGTCCTTATCCCCACCCACGAGTTTTACCTTTGTCTTCTGATTCTCCTCCCCATACCACTGGGGAAGGGGGGGAGTGAGTGAGCGACTGCGTGGTGCTCAGCTGCAGGCTGGGGCTAATCCACGACAACTCTTCATCTTTCCTTAGTGCTTACTTGTGCAGCCCAACCTGCTAGCTCATTCACATTAGGTCTGTGATGCATGCATATCTGCATGTTAACAAATCTTACTGTCAGAGCCTCCTGCTGCTTTCTTCTTTCTCTGTGCCCAGGACTGTGACTGTGCACTTTGATTCTTCAAGGCCATAAACCCCTCCAAATTACATTAAATTATTTTCCCTATTTTCTTTTGGTCACCTCTGTTTCAAAGTTTCATCCTTTCTTTGAGGTGGCCTGGACAGGACTGCTTTCAGATCCTACCAGTCACACATTTTTAACTATGTGAACTCATCACTGTTCAGATAGTAGGAGGTGCATACTCTGGACTCAGATAAAACACAGTTCTGGGGCATGTAATGGGCTCTAGCCTTCCAAAGGGTAGAAGAGGAGTAAGAACCAACTAAGTTTTCTGGACTAGAATCTAGTCAAATCATAGAATAGTTTGGGTTAGAAGGGACCTTTAAAGTCCATCTAGTTCAACCTCCCTGCAATGAGTAGGGACACCTTCGACTAGATCAGGTTGTTTGGAGTGCTATCCAACCTGACCTTGAATGTTTCCAGGGATGGGGCATCTACCACCTCTTTGGGCAACCTGCTGTGGTGCCTCATCACTCTCATAATAAAAAATTTCTTCCTTATGTCCAACCTAAATCTACCCTCTGTTAGTTTAAAACCACTACCCCTTGGCCTATCTCAACAGACCCTACTAAAATGTCTATCCTCTTCTTTCTCATAAGCCCCTTTGAAGTATTGAAAGGTCGCAATAAGATCTCCTTGGAGCCTTCTTTTCTCCAGGCTGAACTCTCTCAGCCTTTTCTCATAGGAGAGATGTTCCATTCCTCTGATCATTTTTGTGGCCCTCCTCTGGCCCTCTTTTCAGTACTAAGTACTCCAGAGCTGGATGCAGTTCTCCAGGTGGGGTGTCACCAGAGTGGAGTAGAGGGGGAGAATCACCTCCCTTGACATGCGGGTCACGCTTCTTTTTATGCAGCTCAGGATATGGTTGGCTTTCTGCTTTGCAAATGCACATTGTCAGCTCATATCCCATTTTTCAGCCATCAGTACCCTCAAGTCCTTCTTTGTGGGGCTGCTCTCAATCCCTTCATCTCCCAGCCTGTACTGATACCAGGGATTGCCCTGATCCAGGTGCAGGACCTTGCACTTGGCTTTGTTGAACCTCATGAGGTTCACAAGAGCCCACTTTTTGAGCTTGTCCAGGTTCCTTCTGATGGCATCTNTCAGCCATCAGTACCCTCAAGTCCTTCTTTGTGGGGCTGCTCTCAATCCCTTCATCTCCCAGCCTGTACTGATACCAGGGATTGCCCTGATCCAGGTGCAGGACCTTGCACTTGGCTTTGTTGAACCTCATGAGGTTCACAAGAGCCCCCTTTTTGAGCTTGTCCAGGTTCCTCTTGATGGCATCTCATCCCTCAAGTGTGTCAGCTGCGCCACTCAGCTTGATGTCATCTACAAACTTGCTGAGGGTGCCCTTGATCCCACTTTCTATGTCATTGATGAAGATATTAAACAATACTGGTCCCAGTACAGATCCCTGAGGGACACCACTCATCACTGATCTCCATCTGGACATTGAGCCGTTGACTGCTACGCTCTGGATGCAACCATCCAACCAATCCTCTGAACAGTCCATCCATCAAATCCATATGTCTCAAATTTAGAGAGAAGGATGTTGTGGGAGACCATGCCAAAGGCCTTATAGAAGTCTAGATAGATGACATCTGTAGCTCTTCCTTTGTCCACTGATGTAGTCACTCCATCATAGAAGGCCACTAGGTTGGTGAGGCAAGACTCGCCCCTGCTGAAGCCATGCTGGCTGTCTCCAATGACCTCCCTGACCTCCATGTGCCTTAGCATAGCTTCTAGGAGGATCTGTTCCATGATCTTTCCAGGCACAGAAGTGAGGCTGACAGGTTGGTAGTTCCCAAGGTCCTCCTTTGTCCCCTATTTAAAAATGGATGCAATGTTTCCTTTTTTCCGGTCATTGGGGAATTCACCTGACTACCATGACTTTTTAAATATCATGGACAGTGGCCTGGCAGCTACATCAGTCAACTCTGGGATGCATCTCATCACATCCCATGTATGTTCAGGTTCCTCAGGTGGTCAGGAACATGATCTTCTTTTACAGTGGGAGGGACTTTGCTTCCCCAGGCCCTGTCTTGCGGTCCATCCACTTGAGAGGAGTGGGAAAAGAGGTTTCCAGTGAAGACTGAGGCAAGAAAAATTGTTGAGTAAGTCAGACATCTCCTCATCTGTTATTACAATTTTGCCAGTCATGTTCATCAGAAAGGGTACACTTTCTTGGACCTTCCTTTTCTGGTTGACATAACTACAGAAGCCCTTATTATTTTTTGCATGGCTTGCCAAGTTCAGCTCCATCTGTGCCTTGGCCTTCCTGACCACACCCCTACACAACCCGGCAGCATCCTTATACTCTTTCCAGGATACCTGTCCCTACTCCCTAGAAATGGAGTCGCTGAAATTTGCATTCTTCACGACTGAGTTGAAATCAGAAAGCGTATGAGTGTGTGGGTGTATGTATACTTGTCTATATTTTGAGAAGTGATTTCTCCTAGGGGGATACTAAAGACAAGAAAAAAAAGAAGAGAAAGAAAAGAAAAGAGATGGCTATAGAACAAGCTCAGCTTAACAGTCTATCAATAATGCAATGCAACTTTATTTTTCATAGCTCCTTTCATGTGAACTGTATCCCAAAATGCTTTACAAGTTTAAATAATACAAGACTGTGGATATTATATTGTATAAATTACAGACAAACAGTGGCAAAGAGATGCTGCCTGTAGAATATATTAAAAAGAAATAAAGGCCAGTAAAAGAGAGAAGAGAGGGAAAGAAATTAAGAGGTGCAGGCAGGGGAATGAAGAGATCTGAAAAGAGATGGAGAGCTGATGAGGCAGAGAGATACTGGAAGGCTGTTCCAGATGGCAAAAGAGAGATTATGTGGAGGGACAGAGAGGAAGCTGGTGTTAAAACCATGGAGGGAGGAGGCAAGGGAGATAAATGCAAGGTCTGGAAGTGCACTAACAAGGCAGACATTTTGCAGTCAGTGCCTGAGACGAATGGGAGGCTCAGGGATTTCTCTGGAAATAGCCGGGATATGAACTGGTGGCTTTGGTGTGACAATTACAAGACAGTGGACAGCATTTTGCTTGCTGCCAAGAAGCAGAGAAGCCCAGGGGAGGGTCTATAGTTAAATCAAAAGAAACTTGGAATTATACAGGAAAAAAACCCCACCCAGTAGTCTACCTTCAGCCATAATTTATTTACTAAGTCCAGGTGCAGTTGGCATAGGGATAGGTCCAAATGACAATAAATTCCCCTCAGATCTTTAAGACCACTCATCTGGTGTGGGTCTTCAAATTCCCTTGCTACACCCGCTATGCCTCTGACCTACCCTTCCCAGTGGTTTCCCTTTGATAGTGTGCTGTCTAGCAGACAGCAAACATAGTCTGGACATTTTGGGTTTTAGAAATTACTCCCTTTTTAGCATCTGCACTTTTAAGGGCAACACATGTTGAACATACAAATATACCTGTGTACATGTGACTCGCACTCACAAATATGATTTTTTCAAAGCTTGGTTCTGCCTGTGTAAAACCAGGGAATGTTAGACATTGTGCAGGTTCATTCATTTTCCAGCCCATGAACCCTGATCTCACCACTCATAACCTCTAAAACTGATTTTTTTGGTCTTCTCACACTGACTGTTGCACATTTGATTTGACCTTCATTCTGTCCTAATGGGGTTATATCTGAACACTGAAGAATATTTTAGTTCTGTGAACAAAGTGTTATCAGATGGTTTACCATTGAGCCTAAGGTCTTATGGGATTTTATTTTTCCAGAAGTAGTCAAGGGCAAATATTCCTGTGTCACTACACCCATTCCAGCCTTAGTCCCAAATTCATCATAAGGTTATTTCTGTGCAAGACAACACTCAAGAAGAGTTTAGAAGTGAATTTATTTACCTGAGCAAATGCTTACAGAAAGGGAATGGCTTCTCCAACAGCTGGTCTGGGGGCGAGTCTGGTGCTCACCAAGCCTATAAATGTCATTACTATGAAGCCAACAGGCTTAAATTAAGCCTCTGATTTTGATCAAAAGACAAAAATTCTGCTAAGACTTAAGAAATTGTTAATAAAGTACTCCCTTGAACTTCTCAAATTTTCAGACAGCAAAACAAAACAAGACTAACCAATCAACATATTTGTTTTTCTCCAGAGGTTTCAGTGATCACTCATCTGTTCTTCTTCTCAGACCGATGTAAATGTAAGACAAAGAATTATGCCAAAATATGCTGCAAGCAGATGCAAGTGAACAAAAGGAGCTGAATTCCAATTTATCTACAGATCCCCTCCATGACATTAGGTACATATAATCTGCACTAAAATGCTTCTTTCTTTTGTCAGAGAGTTTAGCTTTAATGAGACTTTAACTATAATGGTAAAACAGTAATTGCTAGTCCATCTATTTGTCAAGTGATTTTCCTAAAACATGTGGTTATACACCGGTAAAATTATTTTCCAAAGCGACAGTCAAAGCGTGATATTCTCCTGAAGATCTGTCTCCCTGTTTTCCTCCTGCCTCTGCTCATGCTGCAATTGTCCATTTTATGGACAATTAGTTTTTTTCCCAACAATGTGTAACAGTTACATGCAATGTGTTACTGAGTGACTCGTAATGTAATGAAGACAGCAGTGATACCACAGTTGATTTTTATCTAACAAAGAGAAGAAAGACTATAAATGTAAAAGCTTAGGTCATTTTTCTGATATTTTTTAAACCAACTTCTTAGAGTGGGCATTTGATGCAGGATTCATGAATGTATAGGGAAATGTTTTGGCTAATATACAGGTTCAAATGTATCCGCCAGACAGATATCAGGGAACGTTTGCCTTGCAAAACTACAACTGCATTTGAATTGCTTTTCTTTTAAATGGCCTGAATGTGCATCTCAGGGTACACATTTTTTTAACTACACTAACTCATATGAAATAACTAGACACAAAAATAACAACTAGCTCCAATTTCCATACCTACAGGCAGCAATCTGGCAAGAGCTACAAGTTTTGCAGTGTTTCTTAAATACTGTTTGGCTTGGATTCTGGCAGTCAATGGGAAAAACAAATGGAAGAAAGTAAAATGATTCCTAGAAGATATTTGGCCATTAACTCTGAGGTCTTAGGCCAACAACATCTCTGATCAAGATGTGGCAGTCTTCTGATAACTAGTTCCAACATAAGTAGTAGCATAGTCTTATATTACACTTGTCTCTGAATGAAGTAAATCACTGTTTTCAGAAAAGAAAGACATTATGGTTCTGATGGGTAACTTGATTTGGCACACATAAACTAGCTAACCTGTGTGCCTGATACAGCACTGAAATATTTTCAAGTATTGTCCTGTCCCTTTGGACAGCTGGTTTCCACTAATTAGTGGAATTGGGGCTAATAATGTGCCAATCAAGGCCATAATCAGAGGACATACTGAATTGCTTTGTTCTGTATTTTTCTAGCCTGATCGCAATAAGTTTAGGAAGAATACAAACCTTCCTTCCTCATGAATGTTACTCTACCATGACAGCCCAGCAAATGCAATGAATGGCTTAAAGTTTACTTAGACTCTTAAAATAGGATATAAACAAGACTTAGGTGATGCATATGCTATTTCTTAGGGATTGCTAAGAGCAGGGAGTAAGGCTTACTTGCAGGAAGATGGAAGAAGTACATCTATGTCATCTATAGTGTTCACGGGAGTGGGTTGACTCAGAAGTGACCCATTTTTGACTCAAGAATAGACTTGTTACATTATCTATGGTGGGGATATTAAAAACGTCAAACTACAGTTAATCCAACCTAGTCCATGTTACCACCCCTACCTGAAAAGGATCCAGCTGTGAGGAACCTGGCTGACTGAATCATCTACAGCAACAGGAGTCCTCACAATGCTTCAGGGCAATGATGAACCTGTGGAAAGAGTAGCCTGAGGGGGCAGAAGGAATTCCAGCTCTAATTCTTCATTCATGTCCATTAAAAGCAAATATTCAACCTTAAAAATGCAAATGAAGATAGGAAAGGACACCAAACAAAAGCAGTAACATCAACAGCTTCCCATAACTCTTTATAGCTCTCTGGAGTGATTACATCCTATTTACTTCAACTTCTTGAAGCTCTGTTATTGTATTCTGTCATGGGGGGGGAAAAAAAAGCGCCTCTTTAATTATCCTTCCATGTTTTTTACCAGCCAGGCCCTGTGTCCTGGATTGAAATCAATGTTAATGGCTTTTGAGACTCCAGTATAGATATATTTTTTAATTGATGTGTCCTCTTCCTCCTGCTGACCCAATTCTCATTTTCATTATATGCAAAAACACATTGATGATCCACTCAGATCTGATCAATTATTTTATCTCCTTTCTGCAATAACTAAATTTAATTGTGCTTTGCTGGCACAATTTAATTACTGGCACAAACATCTGAAATTTGTGAACAACAGCTGAGCTGCAGTGACAGAAAGCAGGTGGTCTGGTGGCTGTTAGGATTCAAGCGGCAAGTGAACTAAGACAACACAGGCTACTGGGTGGACTCATTACTACAATTTTACCGTTTGAGCCTCTCCCTTATCCATCAACTGTAATCTTTATTCCATCTGACAGGGCAATGGCCATTACAGCCCTCCTCTGTGTGACTATTTATAGTTATGGAGAAAGCACATACTTAAATTGCCAGGATAGGAAAGAAGGAATAGAGCAAAAGCAGAAGAGGTGTCTAGAATGTCGATAAAATGATTCAGGATACTGGAGGTAAAATGTAAAGAGGAAAGATGTGCAAGGACTTCCTGTAAGTAGACAGTGAAACAAGCACTCCAAGGGTCGTTGCATGGGTGTGAATTTATATTGCACTGTGTTTTGTAATTGTATCTTCTGATGCCCAGTGAGGGTGGAGCCTATTCTGCCATGTTTCCATTCATTGGGGTGTCCTTTCTGTAACACCTCTGCTTTTTATAGTATCCTAATAAGATGACTTTGTGTCTTCTTTTTCTTCACTGTGTTTGGTAGAAACAGTGCTCTCAAACAACAATTTTTTAACCCATGGTCCTCATTGTTGTGGGAGAGAGGCAGGGAATTCTACAGCTCAAAGAGAATAGTAGGCAGTTAAAGTTGGTAGAGTGAAGGAAGCAGAGTTCATCAGATGTCATGCTGCGATATGTCTTATGGTTTTGCTTCTTATCAGAGGTGGATTTACCAAGCTGGTATCCCCTGTGTTAGCACTACCTCATGTGGTGAATACCATTTCATGTAAAGTGGTGGGAAATGTGCCGTCTCCACAGCCTGGCTTCTATGAGCACTGTCTGCATGTAGCTATGCTCACAGCTAGTTCAGCACCCACCAGTCATTGGGATTTTTGTTGTGCCAGGAAGGAGGGCAAGTTGAGGCAAGGTGACTGAGCTGATCTGTTGACCCAGTACTGCTGGACTCAAGACTTTCTGAATGTTCATAGTTCTCCAGTTTTGTTTTTTTCTTGGATAGCCTTGCAATAAATCATGTCCCTCAAGAATAGAAATATCTAAACACAAATCCTGTAGGAGTCTTATGAATGAGCTTACTTGCCATCAATGTCAGGCAGAGAAGCAGGAGCACTCAGTCCCTCAGGGTGTCCTCCATGAAGTTTTTGCCTACTGTAATAAGAATATAGTCCACTGGAGGAGAAAGCTCAGTAAAATAATTCCTTTTATTCTGCAATATGCTTTAGAGAAATCTTCATTGTTACTGTTATCATTGGATAACATGGGTAGCAGGAATTTTTACTGGGTTTAGACAAAACTCGTCTGCTCTCTCCTCCAAGCAGTTTCGTAACATGCAGCAAGAGACAACAGGTGAATTCAGGCAGACAAAGAAATACAAGGAAAACCTGCAAGAACTCTGTGTCAGCGGGGTAAACAGTAACCTCGATATACCAGAGTCAGCCTGGGTTTTGCTGTTGTTCACTTGAGAGCTAATGGACAATTGTAGGCACACTTTGCAGATGTTTCTGGGTAGGTCTGTCAAAGTGCAGAGGATTGTATGGGAGGAGATTTTTGTTTGAAGAATTAATAAAGAGGTCCTATGGTTTCTAGCTAAGCTTCCACTCCCTTTATTATTCATTATTTAAGATTTTGGTCCTGAATCTGGATTATTCTGACTGAAAAAGTCCACACTGCACAAACCTATTAAAACTAGTTTATTCATTGCAGCTGGAGAAGGCAAAGTGCTGATAAATTTTGGGTGTTTTCTCATTCTGGACACTAGATATCACTAACTCCGTTGGCTGAGGGAAAACCCAAGTTAAAGGCACAACATAGGCATACGATGATGGCTACTAGATGGAACAGAATAGCCATCAGAAAAAAAATCCCTTGATATTCTTAAAATTAATTTCAGAGACCTGAGTGAAAGTCTTCCCACAAATTTCATGCATCTGAAAAAGCTGATCGGATATTTCCAGTTGTTTGTGTACAGTTCAGCATTGCCATTGGAGAGGATATGTCCTTGCTTGAGGAGGTCTTATACATCAAACTCATGTTTCAAACCAGTGAAGATAAAGAGGTAATCAAGGGTGCTAATGGTCACAGTGAGGTTTGATAAATCCGGACAAAAGTGGTGGTTGTGGGCAATAAATCCAACAACCTGCTGAGCCTGGCACACAGCCACCTGGGACAGGCTGATTGCCAGTAGTTTTGAAGGTTAGTGTAAAATGAGGCATCATCTAAGTTAATAACACTCATATAATGAATATAATCTTTTATTAGAACACGAGGTCTATGACCAATGCAAAATTAGTCTGCCTGAGTGCATGAACACATGGGTTCAGATGGAGATCTTGAAGTAAACAGGATGATGAATGCACCTGCAGGCTGTGATTTTCCTTTCCCTTGGCTTCTCCAGTACTTATTCAGCAGCTATATTTTCAGGCTGTTTAGTCCTGAAACTGTGGTGTTTCATTGTGAGATTATACAGTTCTACTGTGTTGGAGGTGGGTGGAATCTGGCCATATGAGGATCAAATACTGGTGCAGATTTTGGAGGGTGTATCCTAACACTAGTTTGGATGTCAGTGGTACAAAATCAATCATTACTATTTAGGCTGAAGACAATAATGCTTGCAATTATCAGTGCGGGCTTCCAGTGCTGAGGAGAAGTTGGGAAATTGTTGAAGTTGTCATATTTGTTTTCCAGGATGGAGAACTCCTTCCTGATCGCCAATAACTACTGAGCACTATACAACCTGTGTAAGGCTAGGAGAAAGTTCTGTCAACACCCTGGTCTGCCAGAGGACCAGGAACTCTTGAGGGCTCTTCAATAACTCCTCAGTGAAGTTAAGTGGTTGGCATGCCCTGAGAAACTAATCATGGAAGGCTTGTAAAGGGTCACTGTAGGAGAGACGTTTAACTTTGCTTCCTGAAGAACTTGCTGATGCTGGTCAGAGGTGGAGGAGAAGGAGGACTTATTAGGGGAAAGTAAACCCTGAAGCCTTGTGCCAAAGAAACCTTTGTAGGATAGCAGGACCGTAATGCTGAACAGTAATCTCCATTGTGGTGGGACTAGAGGTCTAATGGAGCTATAGGCTGATCTCAGCTCTGCTGATAGTGTAACTAACTATTGCTGTGCCTGTGATGAGAAGAGGCCAGTATCCACACAGGTGTGTGAGATATCTCACTTTCCTCCTCTCCAAAGACAGCCTTCTGTCTGTGATGAGGCTCATAGTACTGCACAAGCACAGTCCTCTTGATGATCTCCTTAAGTGCTCCATATCCTGGACAGCAATGGCTTCCTGCCCTCTAAATGGGAGTGGTCATTGTGTTGTGGGCCTTCTTTCATTTTTGTTTGTTATTAATTTTTATCCTGCACTAGTGTTTATGTGGAGGTAGCTGGGAAACAGCTTCCTCATTCACATGCCTCTCTTGGAAAGATTTGATGTTTATATCTCATCCATATTATGTAGTGGATTGATCTTCTTCCCAGATTCAGAGATCACAATGTGACCACCTGCTGGAGAATGTGTTAAGTATCATGATAGTATAAATGAGAAAAGTGCACATCCTACATGTGTTGAGGAATTTGTGACCAGGACACTATACAGAAAGATGCAGAAAAGTTGGTGCATGGCAAGAAAGTACTGTGGTGTGGGCTATGCTTAATGGCCTTGTGGGGTATGCATTGGCCACCTGGGACACTGTTCCTCACTAAAAACTACATTGAGTGTGAAGGCAATGTAGATAGTCCTGTGTGGGGCAGACACCGCTATAGTTCATGACCAATGAACATGCTTTTTGGGGTTTAATCACTTCGATATCCATGCCAGCCATGGACTCTGTGTTCACATCTCCACTAAGTGTCTTTCTATTCTTTATTCATTTATTTTTTCTTAGCACCTCCCCATCAGTGGTAGCTGGAGACCTTTCTATCCTTTCTCTTCTTGGGGAAGCACACTGGTAGCAAAGGAAACCCCAGCAGTTCATATTGGAGGGCTGGTTGAGCTCACTGTCATTCCTCAGTGCTGCCCCACATTGAGGTCTCTGCCGGTGGTGGGAGATGAGGAATAGCATCAGGGCTGAACAGCCTTTGAGGGTCAAGTAACTCCCCTTGAAACTATTGTTTAGGATCTCTGCAGGTGGACAGATGTTGCTGTAATGTTTATACGGGGAGGAGGCTGCTTTTTTCAAAGATGGAGTCAGAAAATTATACCTCTGTCTGTGGAATAATGACTGGCATATGGGGCTCTAAGTGTGCTTCTGTGGCATCTAAATCTTAGTTTGTTTCTGAAGAAAACTAAATACAGCTTGCTGCAAGAAGGAAATTTCCAACGTTTGGTTATCAACATAGTTGGTAATAACTGGCTTATTTGTTTTCTTCCACCACCTACATGCGTTGATTCTTCGAATAGAACCAGTACTTAGGAAGCTGAACTAGGCATCAGATGGAGTAAACCCCTTGGGAAGCAGTATTTTGACAATTCATAATAGAAGGTTGTTAAATTAGTCCTTTGTTTGATCTTTTTTTTTTTTTTTTCAATTTATTTTTCCTTTTTTCTTACTTAAAGGACAGGTTTCATGTTTTCAGTATCCCCAGTTGGAACTAGGAGGGCTGCTTCAGGAGCCTCATTAGCATTTGCTTTAGCAGCATACAATAGGATCTTGCAGCTGCCCTCTCTCTGCAGTATTTACCAAGGCAGATGCAGGAGTTTTTATCAGAATGTTAATAAAGCTGAGAGCTTCCACATCCAGCAGTCTGAGAGGCCACTTTCAAAGCCTATGATGTCTCATTTCAAGTCTCAATGTTTCCAAATTAACATCATTGTACCCTACTGTACTTAGGCATTTTGCTGCTTTTTTTTTTTTTTTTTCCTGTGGCGTGTATATACTTGCATTCATTTCAACAAGTTACTCTGTGACTAGCACCACTTAGCTTTCTATTTTTCAGTTTGGTTAGACAGATTATCTCTTGCTTAGAAGATGGAGAGATCTGACTCCATATGTAAGACATTTTATTATGTGGAAAGCCTAAGAAATACACTAGGTAGTGTCAGTTCTGCAATTGAAATCATGGGTAAGACTGAGCATTTTTAATGAATCTTTCTTTTTTTTTGCTGGAAAAATCTTGTTTATTGAAATAGAGCACTTTCTAGGGCAAGGAATTATCTGTTCTGGAAGAACTTTCCTCGTAAACATTTTGCAGACCCAGGGCATACAGCAGATCAGTCCAAGTTCAGGTCCAAGCCCTGGCTCAGCAAGCCGTGGACCACAACATCTTCCAGTTTTCTGTTTCTCAGGAGTATGCTCTGGCTGCTGGGGTGCAGAGACAACGGTTCTGGAAGAAGAGTATTGAACCATGGGAGAGATCCTGAGAGAGATGGTCCTGGAGGGGAAGATGTTCAGTGTGCTTACCAAAAAATTGCAGACATGTGACTTCCAGTCTTCTCTCTATTGTGAAACAGGGCTCTTGTGGGATGTCTTTCTCTTAGTCTGTTTAGTTGTTTGTTTTCTTTTCTTCTTAAGAAGAAACAAGCACCCAAGTAGTCTTCATGTTCTTAGTTTTATTGTAGGAAAGAGGAAGAAAGAACTTTAAAATGTTCACATGAGAAAAATAATTTCCTACTCAGTTTTGGATTATATCAGTCAGACTCAGATGACCTGAGATGAAAGAGCAGACTGAAGGACAGTTTCCTTCTCCTTCAGCTTATCAACTGTGTCGTTAAAGCAGAAGCTGTTTCAAGGGCCACAAACCTGTAAAGTTTAAATCTGTAGGGGTAGGAATTCCCTCTTCTCTTATTTATGTACACAGAGCATAGTAAAGTGGGACTCTGATCCATGGCTGAAGCCTACAGGCACTACCACAACAGACAGAAAAAATGTTTAAATGAGGAAGAAGAGATGTGTCAGTCAAAGAGAAACTACCTTAAAGGCAGAATGCAGGAACAAATATTTGGTGTAGCTATTACATAAATGCAAGTGTGAAGATAAGGAACACTGCTTTCAGTAGTCTTCCTTACAAGATTTAATAACCAAAAACCTGCCTTTAAAATTTCACGAGGTAAAGCTACAGAACATGTTAGCTGAAGAGAAGAAATGTGTACTTAGAGCTTATCTTCCTGGGAACAGAGTGAGGATTCCTTTCCCTATCACCTCCCTCCCCGTGCTGGAGGCCGAGTTTAGAAAGCGGACAGCTCAGCCAAACTTCAGCCACTTCTTCATGTGGGGAGGCCACAGCAAGTAATGTACAAAGATGTTAGGTGCTTTCAGCAGCTCTCTTGCTATGAGTGCATCTCTTAGAGGTCATCGTGATTGGTCTTCATGTCTAGTAGTCAATTCTGCAGCAACACTTCTAGCATTTAGCTTCAATGCATTTTCCACATTTGGCTTATTCTTATTTCCAGTGGATTCTTCCTTATACTATCCATGTTCACTCTCAGGTCAGTTAAGATGTCTGGGACAGATTTTTCAGAGATGGGTTCTTCAAAAAGTACGGGAAAGTTCAGCAATAAGAGCAGTTCCATTTGCAGGTACTACAGCCAAAGTACTTGACCTAGTATGTGAGAGAAGAAGCTTCACTGAAGTCATTGGAGACACAATGAAGGTGGAAAAGGGGAAAATAATTAGTTACCCAGGGAAAATATTAGGAACATCTAGATGTAAACCCTCTTTCCTGGTACACTCATTATTTGTTTACTGAACAGTCTTCCAAGACTACAGATGGTACAGAGAAAAATAAAGTGACATTTCACCTATATCATGCCATATGTAAACTGTGGATTTCAAACAGTGCTTCAGCATTTTTACCATGCTAAAACAGATACTGGCCTAACATCACAGCTAGCATTAACTTCAGAAAAATAGTTTAAAAAATTGTGTGATTTTTTAGGTTCATATTTGAGAGATGAATCTTTTTTTGGGAAAAACTTCTTAGCAGTTAGATATTCATATCTTTTAGGAAAGGATTGCCTGTCTCAATAAAAGTCTTCATAAGAAACAGAGTCACTTGTTTTAAATCCTCTCTTCTGAATGTATGCATTAGGGAAGCCCACAGAACCAACCCAGCTATTACTGACCTTGCAAACAAAGTGACAGTGGGAAGACAAAGATGTGACTTCATTATTATGTCCAAAACATGAGGGCCTGCAAATCTTTTTACTGAGGTAGTTAGGAACAAACTTCACACTCATGTCTGCATAAATATATATTTATGCAAAAAAACTCAAGGAAAATCTAAGTAATCTGTAGAGAAAAAAAAAATACATTAATTTCATATCAGAATAGGGTTGGACCCTAGTAGCTAAATGTGTGTCAGAGACCAAACTCTTCCAAATATGTAGGTCCTATATGAGTAGATTAGACCCATGCTCTAACATGTATCTGAAAGATTTGCCTTCTTAATCCTTTGGCTACACTTGTATAGCTTATCATGCCAATTAAATCTTTTTGAATTGATCTGAATTGAGGAATGAATCATTGGTTGTAAGCCAGCTCCTAGTGTGCAGGTGTCCACTTCAAATAGAACATCACTATAATATTTTGGCATCATATCATGTTTTGCATGTGCAAGTATAACCTGCCAAGAGCAGTCAGCTTATTACTTAATGAATTTTTTTTTTCAATCACAGTGAGATTAAGGCAAAAATAAACAAAATCAACCTGCCTCAAGTCCTAAAGGTATTATTTGTTTCAATTTGATCTAACTCAAATCCCACTGAAATCAATGGGGGCTTTCTATTGCCCTCAGTGTGGTTTGCTGTGTCCATTCTTAGACAAAGCCACCCCACAATCTAACAATGCAAGCTTTTCAGAGAGCTAATCACTTGAACATCCAGATAGGCAGAGTGAGGAGGACACCTGAAATATCTACGGAAGGTGAGTTCTGATAAAGTCATGCATGGAAACAGTGCCTTTAGAGGAGCAAAATTCCCCATGTGCTTCCCACCTGGGTGAATGTAATGTTAGACACAGATGAAAAGCTTACAGAATAGCTGCCAAGAATGTTTCATGGGACTTTATAGATAAACAGCACATTTACTATTCAGTGCGATTGGCCACCATTTCTACCAGTGACAAATTCAGTTTACAGAGTGAAAGAAAGTCTTTTTTTATAAGGAAGTATAAAACTGTCTTTGGAAGCTCTCTGCTCCTGAAGGAAAATCAGCTACTCTAAAATAGGAACTCAGTTTATAATCTATAATCTGCTTTGTAATTCAAAGTAATTCTAAAATTTACACTAAATTAAATTAACATGTAAGAACAAACTAAAGTTCTATTTCACATTTCAACTGTAAAAAAATAACTAAAAGCTCAGAATGGTTATAATGCTTTAAAGGGCCCTAAAGAGATGTAACAATGGGTTGCATGAATTTACAGAAAACAAATTAAAAAAAAAAATTCAAGAGTTTGTAGTTGGTTGTTGTTGGAGTGACTGAAGCAGGGATGGCAAGTTTTTGAAGTTAATATCATCTGGGAAATTCTATGTGGAGCCTTCTGAGGACCAATAGTACCTATAGCAAAATGTATTTGGCAGTAAACAACCAGTCATTAGCAGGAGTCACAACTGTTAGCACCATATTCACCAACTACCAAGTAAGCTACAAATGTCCCTGCTTGTACCAAACCCTTCTCCACTCACTCCCCATTCACTGTGAAACTTTCCCATTGCCTTCAGAGTGTAGTAAGCAGTTGTGCTGGTGTGAGCACAAAATTTGAATTGAGCTATTTGTAAAGAAAAGTACCAATTCCACCATCCCTAGACATAATACAGCTCTTTTTTGTAGAAGACTGGTTGTATTTGCCACAGCCACTGTTTCAGGTATCTGACTTGATTTCAAAGGTCAATGAGAGGAAGCCAACCATTGGGGTAGAGCCAAGGAACAAGCTTTATCAGAAGTATCCCAGGGGAGACAGTGAAGTGAAGCAAGGCTGGAGGCTAGGTGTACTGTATAACATGACTCTGTCTTCATTATTACTGATGAGTCCCTGCTTATTGATGATAAGACTTTTTTTTTTTTTAAGTGTTAATTCTTCTCAATTTTTGCATAGTTCCAGGTAGGCTACTTTTCAGCTACTTGCTACCAATACATAATCCAAAAATGTGGTTTCTTTACTGCTTGAGCAGTCATCTGGCAGCTCATAAACCAGAACCCAAGTCTTGAGGGAGGCTAAGAAATATTGTGGCAGCCTCAGGGAATTAGAAAATCAAACCGAAGAAAAGAAGCTTTTAATGACCAGAAGATGAGAATTCTTGAGCTAGACTTGAAATAAATAGGCTTAGGGCAGCCCATCCGAAGACATTAGTTTCCATGTAATATGAAGCAGCACTTGCCTGGAGGGTCTAGCAGGAATCATGACAGAGTTTGCTGAAGTCTGAGTTTTGGGTTTTCAGCAACAGAAACAAGAAGCAGTTTGACTGCAGGTTCAAAAGCAATGGAAATATAATGTCTCAATGGGGTTTGGGGCATGACTACAGAATACAGACACTTCTTTTTATAAGCAGAATGGAAAAAATGATCCAGGAAAACATCAAAAGATCCAAGACTGGGTCAAGAAGGAATTTCTTTGTTCCAGACAAAGAAGGTGAGCACCTCTCATTTTATAGAAGGAATAAATGAGACACAGAGAAGCCAGATAACGTAACAACTTAATAGAAGCCATTTCACATTTGGTCATACTACATTTGAAAGCCCACAGATAGGTATTCATGCCCATTCATGCATTTTTTCCTATCCAGGCTGAGCTTTCCAGAAGATATTTGAAATTTGAGCATGATGAAAGCTGTAGGCAAAGGGGAACAGGGAAAGTAATTATTCATCACCCCAGAGGCAATGCAGTGCAGAGAAAGGAAGTGTGCAACATACAGTCAGGGTGGAAGAGGAAAAGGCCAAACCTTGTTTTCCTCATTAAGACAAGTTGGTAAGATTATAAAAATATACAGATTTTCCCCACAGATTCACCTATTTGCATTCCAATAGCAACCCCTACCCCCCAAACCCCCCAAACCCAAAACCCAAACCCCTCAAAACCCCAGTAATTACATAATACCACTGTTTCACCAAATTAAACAAGTAACAAAGACAAATTCTAGAATCTCTTTCCAGTGCATTGTGAGGCACATCCTCATTTTTCGAGGATAAGGAAGTGAAAGATTGTGTGTTGCTGAGATATAACAGCCACAGAGGACACCATAGATGCTGTTCTATTAATTGGTGTCTTAACTGTGAATGTTAATTTTCAGGACTTTACAAGCAAAATGCTTGCACTGGCTAAATGGTACATTAGGTGATCAGAAAGTCCCAAATGCATTTGTGGCCTAGAGAGGTGATTAGAAAGGGTTTGTTGTTCCTGTTCACTCACAGACCAGACAAGAGAGTGGCTCAGGTCGCCTTGCTGCAATAAATCTGGCTACCTCAACTCCCCTGGGAAGCCAGCTGGCAGTGAGGTGCTTCCCAGAGCAAGGTAGGTAAGGAGCGGGGAAGCTGCTCTGGGAAGGTTTCCAAAAGGAAGGATGGGGAAATATAAACAGGACGGAAAAAGAAAAAAATAAAAAAAAAGACTTTTTTTTTTTTTTTAAAGATAAATATGATCTGTCTTCTTTCTAATGAGAAGAACAGGGCATGAGGCTGAATTCCCTGAAAATGATGAGTGTGGGGGTACTCCTAACTCTATTATTTTAATGGCTTGGAGCCTAAGCAGACTGCACTAATGTATTGATACTTCAGAGAAACAGGGAAACAGCTTTAGATTTCATTTACTTAATTGCTCATAGATTAATTGAGTTCCAGACAGACCTGGACAGTGGTCAGCAAACCTTCAGTACATCATCTTGCCAGTAGCATCTTTTGCTCAAGTCCTTTGGAGATGGCAGCACATGGCTGATGCCAGGTTTTACTTCCTCTTGGAACTGCAGAGATGTGTGGAAATTCACACCATGAGCAGACAGGAATGAGTAAAAGAGAAAAAACAGTAATTGATATAAAGACAATGTATCATATTGATGCATATAAGATTTAAAATAGCTGGATTCTGTTTAAAGGCCAGTTTACTGTTAGATAAATCACTTCCTTTATCACTTTTTTTTTTTCTTGTTACTCATAAAAACAGGCCACTTCAGCCTGAAGTTAAGGCATAATGCAATCAGTAGCAGCAAAGTCCTCTCAAAACCCCTTTACCACTGACACGTCCCTGCTCTAGTATGTCAGAGCAGCTATAAGATTTTTAGCCCAAGCCTGGAAATGATTTTCTGTTTTTCATCACCTTACCAGATGTCTTCTGTCAGCTGTAGTCATATTCCTGTCCAGCTTATGAACTTGGAGAAGGTTAAAGAGACAGTTGTCTAGGACATGTTTTAACTTTAGTTACTAATATCAACTGTAACTATATCAGATTTCTTCCCCTTACTTACCAGTCTTCATGGAAATTGCAGATGCAAAGTTATAAATTATGATGCATTAGTTTCCGCCCTGACTCCATTATGTATTGTTATCCTAAATCAGAAGATGATATTAAAATGCCCATGATTGCATTAGAATATAAAAACAGAAATGTAAATGTATTTACTGTGATCTATAAGATTCCACCTGTACAATTACACACCTGTGTTAATTACTCAATACCAGAGGCTAAGGAATGTGTCAGTGTACTAAAATACAGTTAGACAGATTGCTATGGCAGAAGAGATTTATGTTTTGTTTTGTTTTGTTTTGTTTTGTTTTGTTTTGTTTTGTTTTGTTTTTTTAAGCTGGGGAGGAAAGCTGGTCAGAGATTGCTTCTTCTTTGGAGGTTTTTAAAGGTGTCATTGTACGGAGGCTGAGGTCATAAATGCACACTATAGGGACATCAGAGGCAATTCCAGCTCTGGGTGTTCCCAGCTGTTCCTGCCTGCATGTCACAGTTGTACCAACACAACTGCTTGTGTGCAAATCAGGTCATGGAATCGATTTGTATTTAGAATAACACCTCTAAAAATATATGTGTATTTCATAAAGAGATATAAGTATCCCATAAAGACTACTATTCAGTAAAAACAATGTTGCGAGGTCCACCCTATATGAACAGACTTTATGCCAGATCAAGTCTTGTCTTTCCTCCCACAGCTGATGTAAGTGCAGAAAGCCAGCTTCCACTGTCTATCAGCGCTTGGGTAATTTGGCAGAAACATGACTGTGTGCTCTGATCTGGACCAAATTTGTGCCACAGCATGATCTGACGTTATGACTGGAAACATGGCTTAAGCTTGGAACCTGCAAATGGAGGAAAACTTGCGTGGGGAGGGTTGTCAGAGGAGGCAGAGAGGTTTCGCTTCTAAACAACCCACTGATCACAGGAATAAGACTGCATTTGTCAGTGACATACATACTGTGTTACGTTGGGGGGAGCATTTAGATTTGTTAAGCCCTCTCTTGCCCAGGAAAGCTGGTTGCACTTGGGTACTTCAGAGCATGCGGGATGCAGTGATTCATCACATGGGAAAGTAACCGCTGGCGGGAGGCTGCATAGAGCCCATTAGTGTTAACAACCATTCCTTTAAGCAGGTATTTCATACTGATGAATCCCTAACTGAGAAAAATGTCTTAAATTCAATCCAAAGTTTCTGGGTATATTTGCCAGGGTCATCATGACTGTTAACCAACAAAGAGTGGCAACAAACTTCCACACTCAGAAATTCCAGTGGAGATATTTACGTTTGTATTAGAGGCAGATGGGAAGAAACAGATGGGTTCCAAACCACCAATATAGTTTCAGCTTATCTGTAATAATTCTCCTTGGCATAGCAAAGATATCTTTGCCAAAGACAGGTGCTGTACTAAAACACACAACTGTTCTTTTTATTTGCATGTGTAACTGCTAACTCCTCTGGAGCCAGGTTTAAGTGTACAAATGCAAAATTCAAAGGTTTTAGTTATGTCCCCTTGTTTGAAAAGCAAGCTTTCGTAAGGTCACGTATTCTGGAAATGAACCATGAACAAGTACCTGAGGTGGGGTCTGGGAAGATGCTGAAAAGATATTGCCCTGTGAAGATTCACTGGAGATACAAATGCAAGAGCATCTATATCCAGTGGAGATATGCACTGGAGAGCTGCTGCTCTTGCGTTCTCCTCAGGACTTGGCATGGACCAACTCAAAAGACCTACTCCTGTTCTCTTCAAAATCTTTTTATTTAATAAGCAGCAAGCAGAAACAAAGGAATTTACATGTTGTTTGCCTGATACATGGGTCTCAGGATTTGTGCAGGAACAGTTCACATCTGTAGGGATGATAGCATTTTTACGTCACTCAAAGCACCCAGGTCATTGTCTGCCACTGGAGTCAGAGGTGCCTCAGGCTCTGCTGAAACTCGGGTCCATCGTCTTCACGTCTCACTTGTACTTTCTTTCCCCTCACTCTGTACATTTTGTCTATTACAATAATGCTTCAGTAATCCTGTATGTCTCACATTTGGAGGGATAGTTGGCAGATGCTGGTGGGGAAAAAAAAAGAAAAAAAAATTGAAATTCTTTTTATTTATATCTGAAGGAAGCTCAGGACTGCCCTAATTGAAGAAGAGGAACAGAAGTTTTCCAAAATACCTGAAGAAATAATGTGATAAAACTTCTGAGCTCTGAAGATTTGTTTTCCTTGTAGTGTCTCTTTGCAAAGGAATATGAAGAAAATTTCACATTATCAATGCAATCACCAACTAAAAGGTTTTCAAAATCTTCCTGGTTTTGAAAAAGCCTTTCTAAGCCTCAGAGGAACTAAAGGAAAATCAGGAAAAGCAGGGATTTGCAACTTTTTAGTTTTAGATTTTTATGAAGAGGGTGGAGAGATCAACTGCAATGCTTGAACCTTTCTTCTAAATCCTTGGCTGATCAGAGGAGAACTACTTTTACCTGCATCATCCCTTTGCAACTGTTTTTGATAATCCAATGACAATTATTTGGTTCAGAAATACTGATGCTGCACCCAGGATTTATTTATTATTATATCTTTAAATGCCTGATGAAGGCTGTTCCCAAAGGCCAATTATCCGAGTTGCTAGTGTAAAGTAATTGTCAACATTTGCAAAATTTACAACAGCTGGTTAGGACAGGTAACATTAGTTTGATACCATCCTCTTCCACATTTGCTGTGTAAGAGAGTGAAATAACCTCCCAGATAAACTCAACAATAACAGAAATGCAGGAAGTTAAATCCTGCAGTCCCTCTGGCTTTTTAGAGATGTGACTAAATAAATGTGAGAACAACTAAGGACTTCAAGTTTTAGCCTAGCACATTTTGTTTTCTGCTGCATCATTTTGCATTTGGACTCAGCAAGAGCACAATTGCCTATTGATTGGTAGATATCCACTATATAGGATTCAATAGGTGCTTTTGCATATGCTGAGTCCTAAATGCAGAAAACTGAACTAAGAGAAAAGAAATTAACACTGCCTTTCCCTGCAGAGCCTTCCACAACTTTCTCCAAAGACATGACTCTTTGCACATCAAACTGCTTTGAATTCCATCAGAAGAAAAAAAAAGGTATATGATAAATTATATCAAATTATTAGCAAAAGTGGTGTGATTGTGAGTTGTTTGTCTTACAACACCTTCTAGTAACACCAGCTAGTATCAGGCATCTTTGGGCTAAGCAGTATTTGCAAAAAGTGAGAATTCTGGCCTTGAAATACTTTCAACTAAAATAGACAAGACACGAAAAAAGATAGAAGTCATCTTATTATCATCTGAAGACAAGAGGCTGAAGTGAAGGTCTAGAGAGTAACCTGCTTGAGATTATAAGGAGAATAAATGGAAAAGCTGAAAATTGAACAAGGTTTTAGTCCTGCATCTCAAAGGAATTTTCTTTCACTTTCATTGCAAAATAAATATCAAGAAATGCAGATAGGAAAGGACAAAGCTGTTTCAAACAATGCCTTAAAGGTCTAGAATAGCATTAAGTGAATACATTTAAATGAATAAAGTTTATAGTGATTGGATTTAGTGAGCATTACCACTCTTCAGTTTACAAATATTCAGTTATATTTCTGAGTTACATAATAATGCAAGTATTGTTCAAAAACTTATCATGAATGACTGTTGATCGACAGTAATTTTGTGAAAAAGACTGTCAGGGTATAAAATTTGAGAAATGAATCTATTCATTTTCTTCAAATCTGTAGCTTAGTTGTAGTTTTTACCTCCTTTGTGACATGAGCTGTACTTCATCCTTGAATGCTGTCATTTGTGTGTAAAACCATGTAAGTGCCTGCTGTTTAAAATACCAACCATGATCCAAATCCTATGTAGTTTGTTACAGAAACACAAAGCTGTATGTGCTTAAATAATGCCTTCACTAAGCAAGCAGGACATAGCTTCAGTAGGACATTTCTCTGTTGCTGTAATTGGTCTTTGTTTTTTTTTTTTTTTTCTTATTTTTAATTTGTTTCAGGTATTTTATCATGCAAGAAAACAATTCTTTGCATTTTATTCTTATACTACATTATAACTGGACATTTCCAGTCTAGTCACCTGCTAGACAAGGTGAAATACAAGTACAGGATATCTAAATGGGAAAAATAATATCCTGGACACATTCACTAGCTCCTTTCATAGGCTTCATAGATCCTTTCAGGTTTGATGGTGGTCAAGGTCTAGGATACTGTGGAGATCCTTGGAAACTAGGAACGAATTTTCTCTCAGGGAAACAGGGTGAATATATACTTTATCCAAAAGACAAAATGAGAGAGAGAGAGGGGGCATGAGATGAAAGGAATGGGCACAAGATGGGAAATGTGTAGTGGAAAAAAGGAGAAAGGCAGACTAGTGAGAAGTAAGGGAAGTAAACCCATAGCTTATCCCTGGCAAGCAAGAGAATAGATGGAGAAAGCAGATAGAGAAATCTATGTTTTCGCTAGTAGTTCAGACTCCAAACTTTTATGACTTGTTCATGCACTCACTTTTGTGTCTCCCAAATGATAGTTAAAAACCTGATATTTAAAAACACATTTAGGAACACTTGTAGTTTAAAATACGTGGACCCACTCCATGATTATTTTGAAACCTGCATTACCACTTTTTGGTATTGGGGATAGACTATGCCATGGTTGCTGCTGAGCTCATCTCTATAGACAGACTGTCTAGCATCCTGTCTGTCTTTGCTGATCTCAGGGCTGTACATCAGCAGGGTAAATCCCTGAGGGCAGTCTTGGAAGCAAGCTGGAGTTTTTCAGCTAGATAGGTGCTGCTGGCTCAGTATGAACTCACCACATTGTATTTTCAACATTGCTATTTATATATCTGATAGGCCTTTGAAGCAGCCACTGTTGTACCTCATTTGAAGACAGTGTTTAATAATTCTTGACCAGCAGGGTTACACAGGCAGAGCTGGAAATACGTAAAAAATTGCTCTTTCAGCATAGTAAGAAGTAGAAAATAGCCCTCTGCATTTGCTGACTAATAGAAAGATAGTAGCTTTGATAAAGAGAGCAGAAAAAAAAATGGTCAGTACTCTATGAGGAGACTGGTGGTATGGGTTGGCAAGAGGATAAACATAAACCAATCAGCTTCAATTAATGAAGAATCTTATTCAATTATACTAATTTCTTTCTACAGCATTGGACTCCTGGAACTTCAACAAATGGATATTTGTCTCTCTTGTAGGCAATAAGATGTTTTTAAAATAGAGAGCATATTATTGTCAATCTCTTAATGGAGATAGATACTTTATTTTAATACTCACAATGTCTACAGGCTTCATTAGTGTCTCAGACTAATAATAATAAAAAAATGTTGAGCATTTCATAGCTTGTCCCTGTCTACTGTTGATAGAAATGAAGGCATTTGGAGAGCTGTTACTGTGACTCTAACATGAAATTGCAGTCTTTGTACAGGGAAAAGGTAGCAATTACAGCAGAAGTCTTCAGACAGTAAATTGTTTTACAGCACTTGAGGTCAGTGGAAAGGTCTTAATAATTTGATTTTATTTGGGTAAATTACAGGTGGATCTGTTCCTTCTCTGATTTTATTTTTATTAAGGATTTTAAACATAATCCCTTACATGGAGTGTGACCTTTCGAAGGCAGGATTTTGCAGCTTTAAAAATAGTTGTAATCTACACAGATTTCATGAAAATCATCAACTTTCTCATTTATTTTCCACTTTTCTAACTAAGTCTTATTCATAGTCCATGACCTTCTGTTGCTTTTATAGTTTATCTCCAAAATGTAGACAGGAGGCTGTAACCTCCGTAGAAAACAAGGGATCAGTCAACATGGCATGACCTTGATTGTTCCTCAAAATTAAAAAAAAAGTAATCAGTTCAAGTCTCTCAATGTTTGCTGGGCAAAACTGATGGAACTGGTTTCATCTGCGAGGGTTAATTTTCTTCATAGTAGCTAGTATGGGGATATGTTTTGGATTTGTGCTGGAAACAGTGTTGATAACATAGGGATTTTTTGTTATATGGACCTATTGTTGAGCAGTGCTTACACAGAGCCAAGGCCTTTTCTGCTTCTCGCACTGCCCTGCCAGCGGGATGGCTGGGGGTGCACAAGGAGTTGGGAGGGGACACAGACAGGACAGGTGACCCAAACTGACCAAAGGGATATTCCATACCATGTGATGTCATGCTCAGTTTATTAGGAGCTTGGGGGAAGAGGAAGGGAGGGGGGCAGCAGCGTTCAGACTGATGGCGTTTGTCTTCCCAAGTAACCGTTAGGCATGACAGAGCCCTGTTTTCCTGGGGATGGCTGAACACCTGCCTGCCCACGGGAAATGGGGAATGAATTGCTTGCTTTGCTTTGCTTGTGTGCGTGGCTTTTGCTTTACCTGTTAAACTGTCTTTATCTCAACCCATGAGTTTTCTCACTTTCACTTTTCCAATTCTCTCCCCCATCCCACTGAGGAGAGCGGGGGAGTGAGCAAGGGCTGCATGGTGCTCAGCTGCCAGCTGGGCTAAAAGCACAACAAAGTGTAAGATGTTTGATGGTGCTCTCTTCTTGTAAACTCACCTGTCCCAGGCAACTCACAGTGGAAAACCTATTTGCACTGAAATAGCAAAAAAGTAAAGTGGGGGAAAGACAACAACTACTAAGGGTTACACACTATAAAGCCACAGGGAATTTGTCAATTTGTAGAACATTGTCTGGGAATTACACTCCCTCTACAGGGCTGCTAAATTCCAGCCTTAGTGCTTCCTTGCAAGGTGTGACAAGAATGCAAAGAGAGCAAATATTTCATTTAGTGATACCAGAGGTCATAACAAACTTTAGGGAGACTGAAATGATAATGGTGACCTGACTCCACAGGGAAGAGACAGGAAGAGAAGAACACAGTGTGCATTATGCAGAAGAAATTCTCTCATGAAAAACCCAGGGAAGTGGGAATAGAAGAAGATAAAGTGTATTTCTGAACTTAAAATTGTCTCTGTGTTGGAGCTTTTAGTCAGACTGCCTTGTTCTTCATACTGCAAGACCCCATATGCATTCTCAGAAAACTGTTGTAGTGACCACCCTGGTCACGTATGCACTAGAAAATGTGCATGTTTATTACACATCCCATTCTGAAAAAACATCAAGAACGAGGAGACATAGATCAAAAAGTGGTATTTCCATCTTTACTGCTGTTCTGAAGAAAGTTTCTGTGCCTGTTAGACAACAAGAAATCTTCAAATTAGGGAGTGTTTTGTCATCTTTGAGGGATTATTAGCTTCAGTTTATGGCTAAAAATTACATAGGGTACCTAAATAATATCTGGCACTACCTATGGATTTTTCCAGATAGCTTCTGTAGAACAAAAAACCTCTTTCTATGCATGAGTTTTTGACAAGAAAGGGTAAATGTGAATCACCTAGATCACTGCATAACTGCAATGTACAAATATCTGTATTACAGAGAAATAATTGTTTTCTGACTTCCAAACATGGCAAGGACCTTACATTTTGCACTTGAGCAGCCCTACTGGCACTGATGTCCAAGGACTTGCCCCCTGTAGTCCATCAAATTTAGTAGCTCATACACTTAACATATAAAAATAAGTAAGTCAGCTGTTTGTTTGTTTGTTTGTTTGTTTGTTTGTTTGTTTGTTTTTCCTGTGGAAGTGCATTAAAGAAGTTAAGACAGAGTGTTATTTTAATAATCTGGAGAATACATACTATAATATCATCCTTTGCAGTTATCTTGACTTCTTCACCCTCATATTCAATACTGAGTATTTTAAAATAAGCAGAGCTTTTGGATTTGTATATTTTACTTCAGGTTCTATTTGTTAAATAAAATGCTGACAAAACAAGAATTGTAATCTAAAGTCTCAAGTCCTGTCCTCAGTTTGCTATTTGTGCTTTACCTTTGCACCTCTTATTATGCAGAGGAATCATTACTGTGAATATGTAAAGGATGTGAAGAATAAGTTACTGCCCTTGCACTCATGAATTAATTTTGGTGCCCAAATTCTTTTCTTACCTAATCTTAGATTATTCATGTTGAGATGACTGTCTCCTTTCCTTAATAATCCAGCATATGAAAAGATGCAAATTCAGAGGCAGTTAAGCTTTTAAGTAATTTGCCTTTAGTGGTGATGTATTAATACTGAAATGCTTATTTACCAGTATATGATGCACTACAAGATTCTGGTTTGTCTTTCCTTGCCTAACCAACTGCTGTGAATTAACATTTGCATGCCTCTAAGATGTTATAAGGATAGAGGTGAGATTTTACTAATGATGTGAACTGAGATCATTCAAGATATAGACAGAAATACAGAGAAAAGAAAAGAATGAGAAACTGAAGGGGTAGTGAGTTAGAAAAGCAATACAGCAAGGACAATCAGTTTGAAGTGAAAGTAGAATAGAGATCCATGCAGAAGTCATGCTCAGACAACAGAAAGTGAAGATGAAACAAATTAATTTGATGCTAAAATCAGAAGAAATCAGTAAGGGAGTGTAGATAGACTCTGATATAGCCTAGGAGGGATTTCCAAGAGATTAGTAACTGCCACTTTGATGGTAAACTGAAAGGTATTTGGAAAGAGAGGACTCTCTGCATACTCCAGTCTCTCAAAACTTCATCCCATTGAACATCAGGACACTACTGCCTTTCATAGAGTACTGATGATGAGCTCCATAACCTTCCTGTATCCTCCCTAGGGTTTCAAAGAAAAAGCCCTTCTAACATTAGTAAGAGAACACCACCTCCACAGACCCATACTTACCCCCATAAAGCTTTTATATCTGGCACCTGGACCTTGCTGGGTTATGGAGACCACCTTCATGGTTCTATTCTAGGCTTTTCTCTACCAAGACTCTACAGTTCTTTTGGAGCTGAGCTAGGTATAAACTCATACAAGCACCAAGTGGTTTATGGGATTTGCGATAACTCCTGTCTACTGTGGGGACAGAAGGACTAGGTAGAAGTAACTGTGATGAAAGGTGTGTAAATGTTGTGGTTTAGCCCCAGCCAGCAGCTGAGCACCATGTGGCCGCTTGCTTATCCCTCCCCCCAGCTGGATGGGTATGAGAATGGGAAGAAAAAGGTAAAACTTGTGCGTTGAGATAAGGACAGTTTACTAGCACAGCAAAGGGAGAGGGAAACAACAACAGTACTTGTAACAGAATATAAAAAACAGGTGATAACACACGGCAATTTACCGACCTGATGACTAACTGGACGCTCAGCCCACACTCAGCCTCTCCCAGAGCCACCCTGCCCCTCCCTGACTAGCCCCCTTTTATGGTAAGCATGACATCATATGGCATGGAATACCCCTTTGGCTAGTTTGGGTAACCTGTCCTGGCTGTGTCCTGTCCCATCTCCTTGTGAAAATTAACTCTATCCCAGCTGAAACCAGGACAGTAAGAGATTATTATTTAGCTGAAGAGGGATGCACTTTCAGGTATGTTGCAGTGAAAGCACTAGCTGAATTTAGTGACAGACTTGATTTATGAGCCATAGCTAAAGCAAGAGTCAGAGAGAAGAAAAAGAATTTTTTCAGTCAAGGAGGCAGGGATATGAGTGTTGGTGCTGATAGTTAAGCGTGAAAAGCTTTAATGAAAATATGCTCAGTGAATGCCCCTTGTGCCTTTTCTGGACCTGGTTCCTTCTCAGATGGTTGGTGAGCCCTTACAGGCTTTGCTTTAGGTTCCTCGTCTCAAGAAATTAATCAGTGCAGAACGATGGAAACCTCTTCAAGGTTCTTTCAAACAGAAGCATCTTGAAAGTAATGATTGTATTGACCTCCCAAGAGCTTTCTTTTCCTCTTGCTGTCATTCTATTAAATAAAGAGGCCACATGACATCTTTGTACTTGACATCTCTGTGTAGCATGTGAACGTCCTGTTAGAGTCAAATCAGTACTTCTCATCTTCAAATTAAAAGCACACTGAAAGTTTCTTAGCTAAGATGCTCTTATTCATCTCAAAGTAGTTATTGGTTCAAAATCTGTATTCCTCAGTGAAAAAAGGGGAACATAGTTTGAAATATAGGAATAATTTGTGTGTAGGGGGGTGTTCTGGGTTTTTTTAAGTACTGAGGCTAAATGATCACAGACAACATTGTGTTCAAGACTCCAGAGGAAAAAAATTCTGCTGTTGTAAGACAGATTCACAGTATGGTTGCAATGAAAGATTTCTATTTAAGAATGTAACTCCATTGCATCAAGTCCTCAAGAGATGATCCTTGACCCCACTGCATGTATCACCTAAGCAGAGAGAGGTAATAATCCTTTTAAAAAGAAAAGTAACAAAACTGGTGAGAGATTCAAACTACAGTTTTTAAAGGGAGCCAACAGGATGTAGATGCCCCACTCCCAGATGATTTCTGATGACTTGGATGCAGGACCTGTCCTTCCCACATATTGACCCATGCCTGAAATTTGAGGCTGTCACGCCTCTTCTGTTGCCCCAGTGATAAGAGTGTGCTTCAAAAACATATGAGCATGCTGACAGCCATCTGCCTGGATTACCTTTGATTTCCACATCAACAGAAGTCAATCATAAAACACTTGGTTTATTACTAGAATGTGTATAAGAGAAGAAAATATTGAGACAGAGCCCCTAGCTTCCTTATTTCAAGGTAGACTGCTATGTCAGGATGATGTGCATTGCGAGATTTAATGTATACTGTTATGTTTTAATTTTTTTTCATGTGAAATCCTAACTCACAGAGGGGTTACATAAGCTTGCATCTTCTGATCTTGATGAGAAGACATATCCATTTGTCAGATAATGATTTTTTTCACCTTTCCAGTAAGATTTCTTAATGTGTCAAGTGCTATCATGATTTTGATGTGAATGCTAATCTACTAATGTCTTACAGAAGTATACCATGAACTTCACAGGCCACTGTGAAGACATTTTCAGATAACATCTTTGTTAACTGACATGGACAACAAAGATGGAAAATTCTTCATGCATCTGTTACTCATTTATACTACTTGTAATGTTTTGGAGAATCTTTCAATCTAAACCCACTTTGTGTAATAAATCTGGCTACTCATCTAGAAAATGTTAGTTGTGCTAGAGCTAATATAAATGACAGTGGGTAGATATTTAACTAGTTGTGAGATTCCCATCCAAGCCAAAAAGTGTTTGGCAGTTTGAAAATACTAGGGTCTGTATCATCACTGTATGAATCCTTTAAAACTGGACAGCTGATGTTACACATTTATGTGTTAATACCGAGAAATCATTTCTACTTCAACTAAGCAAATTGAAAGTGTGCTGAAAAAATGCATATGACTTGTGTTGCACAACAGACTTTGGAGACAATATTTCTAATGATCAGATTTCAGGGTCTATTGAGGGGCAATAACTCAAATCTTCACATCCTTCTTCTAGTGGCTGAAGCTGCTTCCCTTTCTCCATGAGATTTCTCATCTCTAGTTGTGTTTCTCCGAGTAGTCCATCTAAACATTGACTGAAATAGAGCATGTTCCAGAACCATATAGTCTTGCTGAAAAGGTGAGAAATTTTGTTTAAAATTTTGATAAGATATAAAGTCCAGATCCACAGCATTATTATAAAAAGGTATGAGGATAGAAGGGACTCATTCTGTACAGGAACATCTTCTTTTCCTGTAGGAATAGGTAAAAGAAAGAAGAGACACATTTTAAACTTTGAAAAACAGTCTGACGAATGGTTTTAATTCCTTCGTATTTAGTATCTTTTTACCTGCCCCTAGATTTGAACCTGTATTTTTCCTCCAAGATAGCTATGGTGTAATGACTACAGTACTAAGAACTAATATTCTTCTATGTTTTTTTTTTCTACTCAAATTCTGGATGTACTTCAGCAACTCACTTCCATCTCCTCATTTCTCAGGTTTCACATCTGCAGAATGACCCTGGCTTCTTGCATAAACTGCTTTGAGATCTATACAAGAAAAGTGCTCTGCAAGAGCTGGTTGTAATGATTACAGAACTCCAAGTAGAATTACTTTCAAAGGCTGTAAGCTATAATTAAGTGAGAAGGGCCCAAGGGTACTCCTTTATGGGTACTAATCCAACTTCTAAATAGAAAAGTTGACAAAGCCAAATATTTCGTGTCCAAGAAGAAAGCAGATCATTGCCCTTTCCAACACTAGAGCATTATTATTAGTTCTGCGATAAAATTGTCTTTGACACTGTGGTTTGCATGCATTGTATAAGAGAAACAATAGAAGAAGTGCATTGAGGCAAAAGCTAGCAAGCTATACTGTCCTGCAAGAACCACAAAATAATGACAGCTCTTTGCAGACTAATAACTTATGTGGGACTGAAGAGTGGAGAAAAATGAGATGAAGGAAGAACAGCCATTAAGGTAAACAGCTCAGCCTACCAAATGTTAATACAAATTAAAAAGTTACAGAGAACATCTTGAATTACAAAATTACTTTTGCCAGGATGTTTACTGACATTCCTCCTGATAGTAAAATAGTGCTCTCACACTGTTTACAGGGTCTGTGGGATCAAGTGAGTAAAATAAGTGTCCTCCCTGCCTTTTATCTTTTACTCAACATTAGCAGAACATGGTATGCTAGGAGCAGGTTATCCAGTAGTAGTGTATTTTGCACATTTATTTGTGGGTGCTGGACCTTTGCCTTTGACCATGGTGAGAATAATCAATAGTTTAAAAAAAAAGATAGAAGATTTTTTTTTTAATAAACAAACTTATTGAACTGACATTGAACACGGACATATTTCTAGTTGATAAATGAAGATATTGATGGTATAACTGAAGGAGTAGGTGATCAAACTTTATTTTGAGGGTGGTAGGGTGAGAGGAATTCCTCCACTTCCAGTTCAGAAGAATTTTTTCCCTTTAGTATTTGTTCTAAATAAGAAGCCATGCTTTTTAATATGACTCCCCTACAAAAGCTGAGGATTATGAGAGAACCCTTTCTGAGGGCTGACATGGAAATTATTTGAAAAAAAATGCAAGAGGATTTCCTCAAGAAAGATTATTCTTCCTTTGTGTTCAACCACAGCCATCCTCCAGGGTCCACACAATTCTGTCCTCTTTGAACAAAGCTTTGGGGATGCTTGTCTCTTAAAGAGCTGTTAATATTAAGCCATGCTAGCACGAGTCATTGATTATTCCATCCATTTCCCAGGGAACAGAACCTGTCAGTCAAAATCATCTCTCAAGGACCTCAGCTGATTTAAGTCGATACAGCACCATTGGCACTACCAGAGCTACACTGAGTTACACTTGCTGAGGTTCTCCCACAACACCCTTTTCACTGCAAACCACAGACCACTGCAGCAAAGAGGCTAGGATGAAGCTTTGGGGAAAACAGCATAGTGCCTTTGTGAAACAAGTTTCATTTCAGTTGGAAAATACCATATCAGAGTGATACAAAATTAGATCAACAAGTAATGATCTGGGTGTGCCTATCTTCCCATGTCCTGGCCCCCTTCCCAACTATGAGTGCATCATGGAGGCCAGGGTCTACACTGAAGATTGAAAGCATTTCCCTGTGGTATTTCTGCAAAATACCTTACTCTGGGACTGAATTAAAACAGTGTGGGGCTGAGTAAAAATAACATTTAGGAACACTTTAAGGAATGCTCCTTATCCAATCTTGCTTGTCAGAAGATGCCATGGGAAGAAGAAGCAGCTTTCATAAGAGAATAAATGAGAAAGAAATTGGGTTCATTAGCAACAACAGAATATGTACAAGTACTCATGTTCATTGGGATAAGACATTTTAGAAAAGCCTGCTCTAGGAAGTACATACATAATGAAGAGATAACAGGGACTTACGACCACAGAATCTCAGTATGGAAGAGGCCATAAGCCACTGCATGAAAGACTCTTGGAGGGCATGAAGAGTGTAAAGCTTGTGAGAGGATTGGCCTAGGGAGGTAAGACCCTCCTTCCTGGATTTTTAGTTCTCCGGTGAATATTTTCTTTTGCTGTGTAACTGGGTAGTGTGCAGCTGAATTCCTGGTCTTGCTTGGGACCAATGGAGCTAAATCCAGTTGGCGGCCAGTCACAAGCGGTGTCCCCCAGGGCTCAGTGCTAGGGCCGGTCTTGTTTAATATCTTTATCAACGACCTGGACGAGGGGCTCGAGTGTGCCCTCAGTAAATTTGCAGACGACACCAAACTGGGTGGGAGTGTTGATCTGCTCGAGGGGAGGAGGGCTCTGCAGAGGGACCTAGACAGGCTGGATCGATGGGCCGAGGCCAACTGTATGAGGTTCAACAAGGCCAAGTGCCGGCTCCTGCACTTTGGTCACAACAACCCCATGCAACGGTACAGGCTTGGGGAAGAGTGGCTGGAAAGCTCCATGGCAGAGAAAGACCTGGGAGTACTGGTTGACAGCCGGCTGAATATGAGCCAGCAGTGTGCCCAGGTGGCCAAGAAGGCCAATGGCATCCTGGCTTGTATCAGGAATAGTGTGGCCAGCAGGAGTAGGGAAGTGATTGTGCCCCTGTACTCGGCGCTGGTGAGGCCGCACCTCGAATACTGTGTTCAGTTTTGGGCCCCTCACTACAGGAAGGATGTTGCGCTGCTGGAACATGTCCAGAGGAGAGCAACAAAGCTGGTGAGGGGTCTGGAGCACAATTCTTACGAGGAGCGTCTGAGGGAACTGGGGTTGTTTAGCCTGGAGAAGAGGAGGCTGAGGGGAGACCTTATTGCCCTCTACAACTACCTGAAAGGAGGTTGTAGTGAGGTGGGGGTTGGCCTCTTCTCCCTGATAACAAGCAATAGGACCAGGGGAAATGGTCTAAAGTTGCGCCAGGGCAGGTTTAGGTTAGACATTAGGAAAAATTTCTTCACAGAAAGGGTTGTCAGGCACTGGAATGGGCTGCCCAGGGAGGTGGTTGAGTCCCTGTCCCTGGAGGTATTTAAAAGAAGGATAGATGAGGTACTTGAGGACATGGTTTAGTGGTGGGATGGCAAGGTTAGGTTAGTGGTTGGACTTGATGATCTTAAAGGTCTTTTCCAACCAAGATGATTCTATGATTCTATTCTATATCACTGTAAGAAAACATCAAAATATCATGATGCTGAGTCAAACTGTACTGCATAAAAAATGTACAGGTATGTCTGAGACTTCCAGCAGAACTCAGTATTATTCAAAGAAAACAATGATACCAGATTCAAGTTCAAGTGAGGCTATAGTGAGGATGGCCAGTGTAAAGAAAGATCACTTGATGGCAAAAGGGGACCTTGCTGAACTTACTCAATAAGAGCTGTCAGCATTCCAGTCTGAAAGAGGAAAGGTGGTCTATAAGGGAAGGTAGAATCCAGCAATGAAGAAAAGCGGGTGACTAGAAACAGCTAGGAAGCATAATGCTATTGTAACCGTAAAATAGAGGCCATGGATCAAAAATCATAGATTCAGTTTTGTAACCAAGGTAATAAGTAATGAAACTAACTAACCATGGCAAGGTACAAGGCTGCTATGTTCCATGTAGAGTCCCTACCCAGCCGAACAATAGGTTCGGAGATATTAATCTTATGAAACAGGTTACTATGGGCAGGCGTGTGCGCAATAAGGATACTGCGCATGCCCATAAGAAGAGGGTCAACCAGCGGACATGAATGTGCTGCCACTGACGACCACCAGAGACCCCTTGAGGACCACCGACTCAAGTCACTGAGCATGCCTGACGGGGAGGAGAATATGTAAATAATTTTCATAGGATTGCCTTTTCTGAAAAAAAAAAAACACAAACAACCAATGAATATGTATATTTTGATCCTATATAATCTGTGCCTTGATGATTACCTGGTATGCACGTTGGGTGGAGCTATCCCCCGTGCATCCAGCGCTGCAATAAAGAATGCCTGCCTTTTAACACTACATTGGTGTTACGAGGTTTAATCCCGGATTTCAGTGACACTATCAACTTAGTTTTCTTTGTCAGAAAATGTCAAACTTTAAGAAAATTTCATATAGCACTTCAGTTGCAAAGGAGGAGATAGAAGAGATAACAGATTAAAAATGTGATAAATCTAAATATCTATTTAAATATAACAAATGCTTTTCCCATTTGATAACCCTGATTCCATTCTTGGTATACAGTTGAATAGTGCTATTTGTCATCTACCATTCACATTTATGTCACCATGTGGTTATATCCAGAAGGCAAACAGTGAGCAGAGCACTCAAAATTTCACACTGGGACTATCTAAAAACCCCAGACGTCCACAGGCAGGGCAAAAAGGCAAAGGCAAAGCTTACTAGTCTTCATACACAAATGAAGATTCTTTAGATGACAATACAGTATTGACTTGAATTCAGCTAATACGCTTAGTTCAGTGTCTCATTATTTCTTGTTGATGAACTGGGAGCTACTGCACTAGCGGGGCTGAGGGCCACTAGGACAATGAACAAGCAAGGCAGATTTGCTGTGTTTTGTTGTCCTTTTTCCTCTCAGCACTGCATCATTGGAAGCTGTGAGTGTGTGCAAACAAGTGAACCCAGTCAGAAAACAGATGTTTTCCACACAATCGGTTCACGAATAATGAGACTGTTTCCATGCATGTTGTTAGCTCTTCCCCTCTCGCTATTTTCAGCGAAATACAATGGGAGGGAGATAATGAAGAAAAGACAAATGTACAATGAATCTATTTATTTTAAAAATGGGGAAAAATTCACTGCACAGCAAGGAAGTCTTGAAACCTCTGAGGTTATTGCTACAAATTCAGAAAATATTTACCACCCAAAGGGACAGGATGTGTCAAAGGAATATAATAGCATGTAAAATGCCAGGCAGTGACCATAACTGTACAGGATCAATAGTTTCTTTGTTATGTGAAGAACTGTTGATAAACAAAATGTAGACCAAATGTTGAGCAAATGTGTGCATCTAAGCCATTCCCCTCCTTCTCCTCAGGCAAAGTTTTAGAACAGATTCTCACTAATCTGTCCAGAATGAGGCACATTAGCAGTGCTACAAGCTGAGGTGACATAAATGTAAGGAATATCTGTTGAAAGTCCTGACAACCTCTCCTCTTTACTTAAAGTTAATGACAATGTTAATTTCAAAGGAGGTGTTCTTTTTTCTTTCTTTTTTCTTTTTTTTTTTTTTAAAAGCAATTTAGTTTTTGTGAGATGTTGCTTAATTAGCCCCAAGATACACAAAGATAAATGGAATTTTTAAATCTAAATTGTCCCATCTTAAATATAGTGGGAGGCTATAAATGGCCAAAAGGACCCTTCAGTAGTGTAATTCCCTGCTGAAACCTGAATAAGTTTCTATAGTGCAGCTCATCATGTAGTACAGCACACTACTTGGATACATAATGCTTCTTCAGACTGAATGCAAGAAAAAACAGTTGTCAGGACAAAGTAATTATACAGATTCCAGGCCCAGATTGAATTTTCTTCTGATGGTAATCAGAGTAGTAGAAAAGTTCCTGCAACTGATGACTCATTTTCATTTGCATTCATCTGGTCATCAGGAAGATGACGATAGCAATACCTGCACTCACGAATGACAAACTCATGAGAAGAGAGGAGAATTATTTCTGTGTGGGACAGGACTTGGATAAACATGAAGGCTGAGGTCTTATCAGGCCCTTCGTGATTTGATCACTACTGGTGAATTGACAGATAATTTAGCAGGAAGCGGGAAAAATATACTAAGGTTATGTCTCAGCAAATCTCCTTCATAGTCAGTTCACAGCTGTGTATCAATATCAGCTTAACTATGTGGGTTTCAGAACAAAGTCCCCCAAAAAACTTACACTGCATTCTGCTGGTATAAAATAAAGATCACACTAAATATACTCTGTGAGGTTATTTCAAAAATACAGCACATATTTTCTCTCTCTCTTATTAAAATAAACTGAATTTTACCCCTGGGATCTGCAAGTTGCTTTTGAGGGTGGGTGGTGTTAGCTGCTGTAACAGAGAAAGCTCTTTGCTATTGGAGATCTGCAGAGTGGTCGCCTAGGAAGTGGTTTTAACAATACTTAGTCTTTTAATTCTGGGATGTGCCATATCTCCACCTGTTCTCCATGAGCAGTTTTGCTTTGGATATGATAATTTCTCTAAGCCACCTATACCACTACTTTCTCACTTTCACATTCTGCAGTCAATGCCTAGTTTGCCACTAATAATCAGATTAATTTCAAGCACATGTGAACCCCTTTTGAAGAACAGCATTTTTTCCAAGATTGAAGGCAGTAAGGACTGAGGGCATACCTGGTGTTGAGTGAATTTAGTGGTTCACTTCTTGGGAGCTTGATACACTACCATAAATTGATGAAGTTCTGTCATTGACTGGCAATGTTATTAAGTCAGAAAGGTTTTGTGATTATTACTGGAAGCTGATAATCAAGATACTTGGTGCCTTCCATTTACAGAACATGCAAAAGAAAAAATTAAATTCTGATCCATTTTGCTGGAGTATTTTGTCTTTGTGCTATATTGCAGATGTCTTAGTGGAAAGAGGTTCCATCTAGGAATGGACTAACTGCATTCAATTTCTTCCAGTTTGGAAGGACTGGTAGGATACAGTCTGTCACCCATAACTGACAAATCAGGGATAATAATTTTGTTGTATTTGTACATTGTCTAAATGTGTGACAGATGCTCATTCTTTTCTGAACGATCAGATAGATTCAGCTAAAAGTGTGGAAGAGAGTACAAACTTTTCCTTTAGAGGAGGGACGCATCCACATTTTTTTTTGCTTTTGCATCTGGAAATTGCATTTATTTCATGATCTCTGTGGGGAAATGTAGCACTGACACTGGCATATATGACAAAGCTGATTATTAAGATATTCATACTGGGACTTGCTTGGATTGACAAGGAATTATCCTGTTGGAATGGAGGGTGTTGGTGATATAGACTATCTTAAAACAGATTGAAATTTCATTACCAATGATGTCATTTTCCTCTCTCAGAAAATATGGTCACACCTGATACTCAGGAAACATTTGAGCTAGGGCTCCCTTTCTGCACTGGTGGAGAATTTCAGGACAGTCTTCAGTTCTGGAGGCTTCAATTTTAGAAAAGCAAAATATAGAAGACAAATAGATAGTGGCCCTCTTTGAGGTTTAAATGAAAGTTAGTGTGTTAACCATTGTGCCAGGCTGATGATTTGTTCTGGACTTTTAAATGCTGGGAAAGAGCAATATCACTTATCTTTGCAGTTAGATATTTTCTTTTGGATATATTAAAGTGGGAAGGGCACAGGGCAGTACAGATTTTGTCCAAATTTACTGACTTCAGAATGTAAACTCATGCTAAGAGTAGGTGCCTCTGTTTTTCCTCAAAGATGAAGCAGAAGAAACATGAATAAAATGAGAATCCAGCTATCCAGCTATGTGTGATGGCAAAATGCTTCATGATCCCCCCAGAACTTCCATTTATTAACAGTCAGAATAATAAAAAATTAGCAGTTTTTATTTTGTGTCACAGAGATACGATTTTAAAACCTACAGTTTGATAACAGTCTAATGAGTATAGCAGTTCTGCAAGGCTTTTGGACTACCCCCACAAGCAGGTCCCTTGTCTTCACAATGACTCCTCATGCATATTTATTTTTGAAAGGTACAGTCCTTTCTTCCCTAAGATTTGTTTAGCTGACATCATGTCTTCTCTGATAGTAGGACTTGGGTATGACTCTGGCTTTCTCACGTTTGCTGCCGACCTGTAGTTAAAGGCATCACCCACGCAGCAAGCTTCAGACCCCAAACACCCCTAAAGCACACAGGGGCCTTGGAACAAGAACAGCTCATCAGTACAACTTTGCCCTTTGAGTCATATGCCATGAGTATTTATGAGGTTGAAATACAGCTAATCATGCTCATAAGCGGACCAAGCACAAACATGAAATACTACTTGAACGAGCCAGTAATGGGACTCTCGGTCTCAGCCGTGGGAGAAAAAGCCATGCTCCTCCAATGTGCCTGCCACTCACCTTGCACGCATCACGCCCATGACAGTTTTTGGGAACAAAACCAATACTCATTCTCTTATGCTGGATGAACACGGCTGGCTCTGCTTTGTCTCTGTCACCATGCTAATGCTCTAATTTCATTGTGGAAAGGGCACTGTGCTTTCCAAAGAAAGAATATGTTTGATACATACAGCACCAACGCTGTGATCTGATGCTTTGCCATCCAAATGAATCCATGTGATTGTGCTCAAATTAGGACTGCATGAAACGCTACACTGAAACAGTATTTTTAATGTCAGAACACAGTTTTGTCAAGTTTGAACACATTTCTATTAAAAAAATAGGATGGTTTTAGTTTAATTTTTCACCAGAGGAAGATAATGAAAACATTCTGTTTCCAGTTCCTGATGGGGTTGCATCATGAATAAATCACAGTGCATGAAGGAGCAAGAGAGCAGAAAATGGGCACAAGAGCCTTGAAACAAACTGCACTGAAGGGCTGCAGCTTTTCAGATGGACTAATGTCAGTCTGAAAGTAAATGCAACATCTTCAATGTTTGAAAGTTCTATTTCATGTTGGGCTTGGATTTTTTTTTTTTTTTAAACTTTTGCTGTGATTAGGAGGAAAAAAATCAATGCCAACATGCTGGAATTTTCTGCAGTATTAATAAGTGTACAGGTTCCCAGGGGCAAAATGAGTAACATTATGTGTTTTCTCCCCAGAATGCTTCAAAATGCACTTTCTCCCCCAGATCTCGTTCTCCCAGGCACAAACATCTAAAGGATCTGTAGAGGATAAAGAAATGACATCCTAAAGGAAGCACCCCTTTACTTTCTTCATGTCCTAGAAAAGAACCTACATAAGATTTGTCGCTTCTGCCGAGGAAGACAGCTTGGTCCTACAGTGCCACATCATTCTCTTGCCTATCAGAAATGTCACTGTGTTTTCTTTCTTTCTCCAGGAGGCTTGTTGGTGAGTTTCTGTTAGTTGTACTGGATTTACAAGGAACAGCAGAGATACTCAGTGGCCAGAAAGGTTAATCACAGCAATGCCTCTGCAGCATGCACCTCTGAGATCCTCCTAAATACTGATTCATTTCTGAGTTCTGTTTGCTTTAGATGTAGAGGTAATGAAGGGTGAATGGGTCAGTCAATCTTACCATGTCCACCCTGAATGAGAAAAGACGGGGCTCAGGTGTCATAAACACACAAGAGGCTATTAATGCTGCTGGACAAACAGCACTGCTGACTTTCCCTGTTTCTCCAGTGTGCCGGAGGAGGAGCAGAGTTTATGCCACAGTGTTACCACCCATGCTCTAGATCCTGGATCAGATGCACAGGAGTGGTTTTCTGGCTGCATTGCAGACTTCTAGTCCTCCCTCCTTATTCTTTCAGATTAGATTGCCCGCCTGTCTACCATCAATGCTAGTTGTTCTGATAACCATGTTATATGAATATCTGTCTACTGGTTAAGGTTACAAAATCTGAGACCCAGGAATTAGTGCCTTTGCTGATGAGCTAAGAGCTGGCTCTGTGTAGGAAGCAGAGACTGTAAACAAAATTCCTTTTATATCATTCTTAATGTTCTGAAAAAGCTCAGTAGTTATTCAGCACCTATTAGTCTTTAGGTAAGTGACCACCCTCTTCACTGCCCTGTAAGCCTTGCAGTCGTACAGAAGTACACAATTTACTTCCATGTATGTTCTTAGAGACTGTGTACCTAATGAACTAGGAAATAATAATTGCTGTTCTTTGTAAATAATGTAAAGCATTATCAGAGTGTATAGAGCTGGTGGACATGATTATCTGGAGCTTAACTACACTTCTTTTATTATTTTTCATTAGTGATTCTAATAGAGTAGGAGTGTACTTTCATGAAATTTGCTTACAGTGTCACATTGGAAACTATCAATATTGATAAGGCTTGGCATATTGCAAAAAGTAATGGTTGATGTTGTTAATAGAAATGTGATGAAAAGCTAACACTGCAACACGCAAGGCCATACGCAGAAGGGCTTATATTAAGAACTTCTGCTACAGGCTGCCTCTTGCCTACTGGAACCACAAGAAGAGAAGAAAAACCTGGGCACTTTGGCTGATGAAGGCCTGACTAAGCCACGAATGTGATGTAGCTCTGAAGAGAGCAAATGCAGTCTGTAAGTATTGCAGGTGGGAGTTATTTAGCAAAGAAGTGTGCCACTGGGAAAGTGCTGGTGGGACTATGTAGTATGAGTTTGGTCACCTGCCCAGAAAGGTTCAGTATGAGCTCAAATGAATGGGGTTTGTGGGATAAGCAGAAGAAAGGAGAGTTAATTCTATCAGAAGAAACATGGAGAGTTGGGATTTTAAGCTTACCAGACTGGATGATGATAGAAGATATGACTTAATTTTAAATGTGTTGTATACCAAAACAAAGGAAAAAAGGAGCGTCATTTGAGCTAAAGAACTATGTTGAGACAAAACCAGATAAGGATAAATCACCCATGAGTACCTCCAGGTTACTTTTAAAAGGTTGTTAAGCACAAGAAGGGTAAGCTTCAGGAACAATGTTCTCAGAGGAGCAGGACAGGCAAACACTTTATTCCTTCAGAAGTGGCTCCAGCTGCCTGAGACAGGAGGGATTGGACTTCTAGACCCAATCCAAATCTATCTTTGACCCTACTCATGAAGTACAATGCACAAAAAAGCATTTTACTGGGACTGGGTGGGGAGTGTGTGTGTGTCTGACTTTAGTGGACCATAGAATTATAGAATGGCTTGAGTTGGAACAACCTTAAAGATCATCTAGTTCCAACCCCCCTGCCATGGGCAGGGACACCCTCCACTAGACCAGGTTGCCCAAAGCCCCATCCAACCTGGCCTTGAACACTTCCAGGGATGGGGCAGCCACAACTTCTCTGGGCAACATGTTCCAGTGCCTTACCACCCTCACAATGAAGAATTTCTACCTAATATTTAATCTCAATCTATCCTCTTTCAGTTTAAAATCATTACCACTGCACTCCCTGATAAAGAGTTCCTCCCCGTCTTTCCTGTAGCCTGCTTAGGTACTGGAAGGCTGCTATAAGGTCTCCCCGGAGCCTTCTCTTCTCCAGGCTGAACAAGCCCAGCTCTCTCAGCCTGAGAGATGGGAAGGCAGCCCCTTGGTGGCAGCCTGTTTACTGGTGATATGCTGTGCTTGCCTGGTGTTCAACCTGACTTTGCAGCAAATTACTGTTTCGCTTTGGCTCCCTGCTCTTCCACAGCAAAAACTAAACATGGTCGGTGGCAGTGATAGTTGCTCTGGATTCACAGTCCTGAACATCTGATCAGCCACTGCAGGAATTTTATACTGGTATAAACTTAATCTAAATACATGTGTGCGTGACTGAATTTCTCTCATATGCAGGAACACACAGTACAAAGTTTATATGGACTTTTTGCTTTGATGTCAGCTGCAGAAGAAGCTGCAGTACTTGGTAGAGCATTATATTAGAATGTCATAGAGAGTGCCTGGTCTGGCATCATAATCACAGGTACAAAGTTAATGAACAAATTTCAAATACTGGTGTTAATTTACAGCAGTAGAATGCTATGCACCATTACTATCTTTCATTCAACACCACAAGGGGCCCTAAACCAGCATTTAGTGCATTTCTGAACTGTGGTCTGTGACTCTTTCCATCTGGAAACTGCATGGTCACTGCTGTAATCTAAACAAGTAATAAGCAGGTGAATATTCAGCTGTGTTTACTTTTACACTTTTTGATGCACTTGATTCTAACTCAGGAGAGCAACTGGAGGTACTTTTGCCTGGAAAGCTCTTAATTAGGAATAGTTAATGATTGGTATGAATAAAGAGTGATAATGACACATAAGATCTTACGTTCCCTAAGCATGCTTCTATTCACAATCTGGTATTTTGGATAATGAACCAAAAGTATTTGTCATAGTAAGAATAAAAGGATGTTGTTCAATAATAAATAATTGAAAGCTGACCCAGCTTGAGACCTAGGTTTCTATGGTAATTTGACCCCGAAGTCTCACCCTTTCCTTAGTGGAGAGACATAGTGATGCATAAAGCATTTCCATTTGAAGCAAAATCACAATGCAGAATAATGTAAATATAAAAAGCCTCCTTTGTAATCTTTTACTTCTGATCATGCATAACATCTTTGTCCTATTTAAATCAATATCGGGATTTCTGATTTGCTTGTATAGCACAATTACTGTTAGTGATATTTTGTACTTGGATGACATCCAAGTTGTTTATTCACAGTATGACATTATTTAGGAGTAGAATTGGACCAAAATTAGCACTATCTGGTGTATTCCTCTTACACTGCCAGCCCCCCTTTTAAAAATTATCTGGAAATGATATTCTAATCCTTTAAATACTGTGCTTTGTAATGCAAAACTGTGAATTCAGATGGTCTGCTGCTATTACTTCAATGACAAGCAAACAGCCATTCACATTCACACAGCTCTGTTTTACAGATAAATCCAAGGAAAGAAAACAAGAGAAGAATAATCCCATAAGGTTTTCCTTCCAAAGTCTGCCCTAAACACATCATCATAAGAGGAGATGGAAAAATGTACTGCGTTATATAATACTTTGTAGTTGGCATTCTTCAAGGAATGCAGCTCTTCTCTTTCTCTTACATGTTCTATTACAAAATATCAGATCTGTGAGCCATAGCCATTTACCAGTATTATGCAGACTTTCTCATACCTATTAAAAGAGTTTTGTCTTTTTAGATTTTAACTTCACAGTTTCTATATGGCTTTCTGCTTCCTGAAGATTAAGATCATCTATTTGGATGCTTTCTCCAGTTTCTCAGCGTGTTAAATTTTTGTTCCAGTCTGATTCTGACTAGTTATTGCTCAGTTATTTCAGAGACCCTTTTTTCTTTCTTCCAAGGTTATTATAAATGTAGCTTCACTCTCCAAGGAAGTCAATGTCATCAAATTACATTTTATTTCTAGATAAATACAGCAACAATTACACACACACACAAACTGTCACTTAAAATGTGATTATAGGAAGCAGAGGGATTGTAGAAGCCAGTATCATCGTGCTCAATGTATTGGCTCCCTCTTTGTCTCTTTGAATTGCATTTGGGGATCTTTTTAATGATAACTGTAATGATGATTTTGCCACTGTTAGCACTACAGAGCCAACACAGCCATGGAAGGCTGAGCTGGATTCAGTTTTGCTTCACACATCATTAATAAACCTGTCAGCTCAGCTCTGATTGCAGGACTTCTATTTCTGATGATGGAGAGAGAATGCAGTTCAATTTTCCACTCTGGTTTGGGTCTGCAACACTGGCAGTTAGAAACATTAAGTTTGATTTGTAAAATCAGCAATGTCAACATAGAAGCCTTTGAGAAAGGCAGCACTTGTGAGGAACAACACTTTTCCATTCCTTGTGTCCTTCTTAATTAGTTTAAAAAATTTCCTAATAATGCCTTTATATAGCTTGGATCACTAATTTGTAGGTGGGAAAGGTGACAAAACTGATTAGGTGTGCCAAAGCTGGGAGATAAAGAGACTCCAGCTGCCCAGTTATTGATGTAATTTCTGGCTTGTTGTGTGTCATCCATGGGAAGCACAGAGTTTTGGCATTGCAAAGCACTGTTAGGTCTGTCAGGTACTTACTATACCAGTACACTTTTATTAATAGGTACCTGGAAGGTTACTGTGAAGCAAGTAAGAAGGTCTGTGTTCTGTCTTGTTTTGGCTAAGGAACAGGAGGAATGTGATGGGGAAAAATGAAGGGTGTTTTTATCAGAGATACTCCTACTGAGACACCATTCACATTCCCTGATGGCTCTGATAAAACAAAGCGTCGAAGCGGTGAGCTAGAATTAAAGGAAAGGACAGAGCGAGGAAGTTCTGTCCTGGCAGAGGTTTGCTGGGGTATGCCTCTAGCCCAAGGGCTGAGCAGTTACTTGAGGGAGAAATCCCTACCTCCCAACTAAGAGTGCAGTGAAGTCATTAACAACGTTTTATGGTTTTATCTCTTCATAATCCAGTAACGGCTGTATAAAGGTGCTTAACTCTCACCTGGTCCACTGACCTCATTTATACCCTGTCAGGTAATAAGATTGAACTGGGTGAGAATTTGACTTAGGCGAATCGGACTCTGTGGACAGTGTCTCTCTGCCTGGGCCAGACTGACGTCCCAGGCACTTGGGCTTCAGGTGCCTCAGGGAATGAAAGCAGAAATAGGAGATTTTGCCTTGCAGGAGCCAGGGAAGACATGGCAGCGCTGCAGATCATCCTGCACACCCCTAGATTGGCAGGCAACAGTCAGTCCCTCTTTGGCAAGCAGTATGCGGGAGCTGAAAACAGCCGACAGCACAGGCTGAACACTAGTCATAGGAAGCATGAGGCAAAGCGACATTACAGGAGACATTTTCCTGAGGAATCAACCACCCATCTTCCAGAACCACCTCATTAATTAATTACCCTCATAACTCCAAAATATTTCTCAACCCTTCTTTTATGCCCTCAGCCTCCATTTCTTTCTGTCAGTCACCTTCCCAAAGCAGTCTCGGCAATGCCATTAAATGGTAACAAATTAAAGCAGCCACAGCACAGAGAAGACCTGAGGACAATACAAAATGCGTTGAGCTTAGTTTCAAGCCAGGCAGCAGGAAGATTATTGTACTCTTGTATGCTTGTACAAGAGACAGCAGTACAAACTTCCACTAAAAAGCTTAAATGAAGCTGCTGCAGGATTTGCAACTTGCAGTGATATAAAGACAAAGAATACAGATTCCAGGTGGGGAATTGATGTCATGTTTGTCAGAGAAAGACTGAACTTCTGAAATAATTTAAGTAGTTAAAATATTTGAATAAATTGAAGGTATGCCAGAATTCAGCCACTGCTGATTGGGTTGCAGTGCACTGAAACTCACAAAAGTCTCAAATTATCATGTCATGAAAAGTTAGGAATGTACTGATGGATGCAGCTGTATTTCAAGCTCTGTTGTAACGAAGGGAGATAAATCACAACATTCCAGGTCAGTTATTGGGGTTACTGGTGATGTAGTTCCCAATAGCCTGGGTCCTAATGAAGAAGTGCAAAACAATGTAAGCAGCAAATCATTGGATTGCAGCATGGAAAATTCTGGGTATCCCACTGCAATTGCAAAGAACAAGGTGTGCTTAGTCCCTGAATTGGTTGTTTTAGTAAGGTAAAATTATCTGTTTTCACCTTGACTTCAATAACATCTGCAGTTACTGTTGGTATTTCTAAAAGACCAGATTATTTATTTGTCACCAGCCCCTAGGGGCTGAAGAAGTGCCAACTCACCAATTAAAGGCTTTTAACAGCTGGATGCTTCCTAGCTGCTTAGTAGAAGCATTAACTACTTTAAAAAAATTAAAAATCTTCACCAATCTGAAGAGGGCTATGCCTCTCAAAAGCAACGGATGAGAAACTTGTTGAAAGCAAAGGAAAGAAACAGTTTAAATTATACATTGTTCTCCCTTCAGACAGCCAGAGCAATTAACTTTTTATGGCAAAATGCATGACCCCATTTTCCCCAGTGCTAATTATTCCCAGGAGGGGATGGTGAGACTGTACATTTATGGCCCGTCTCATTCCCTTTACACTGACCCTCTACACCGGGTGCTCTCCAACATACAGAAGCCATTAGCTGGTGGCCTGAAGAAGTGGTGCTCGCATCATCTCTCATGTGCTGCTGTGTAATAGAGGTGTCCATCCTGAGAAAGCCAAGGACAGCTCATGACTGACACCTGCTTGGTTCCTGCTGCTACCAGCAGTAGATGTGCCTCTGGGGCAATCACCAGCTGGCTGTGTTTGCGGTACCTTGCAAGCTGTCTGAAACAAATCTGTCCTTGACATGTTCTTTATTGCTGAGTTCTGCATCAATCCAGTACTAGACTCAGGAGTGCGGATATCATCTATCACATGGAGTTTGCCCTCTGCTCAGAGGAGGGAAGATGGCTGCTTTTTTAGTGTCTTGCTTTTATGTGTGCCCACTAGCCAAGAAGTTGAAGAGGGTGCTTATCCCTTTTGACAGAAAGTAGTGCCATTAGACTTTGTATATTGGCAGGTTTTTTAGCAGCCTCAGAACAAGAGAAAATTATGTATCTCTCCTTCTGGAATAAGGCAAGAGGACTGAAGCTGTATGTCTTACCATGGCTCCTATCCCTGAGCTTCAGACAAACTTTTAGGGCCACAATGGCATCTGAGGAGTTCCTTGACTAAAGATTTTACTCATGTCCAACATTTCCTGGAAAGATAAGCTTAAAGAGAGCCCAGAACATGTTTAATGTACTTCTGGTCCTTGAGGTGGGCTAAAGAGATGTGTTCAAGTAGAAGTTTCTGATATATGAAGACTTCAGGGCCAGTTGGGAGTTGAATAGACATGACTCTTGCCTTAGCATCACAAAGATGTATTTGCCTGTCCCATTTCCCTTGCTGAACAGGAGGACGATCTGGCACCATAAATACTGGTTAGCTGTGAAACTGATGTATTTGCAGCCCGATTTACACTGGGGAATGCATTCTGGCTAATCTCTGTTTAACTATTCTGTCTGCATCCTTTCTGGTCTGATAATAATAATAATAATCCCTTCCTTGATTAATATTCTAACCTCTTAAATATGTAAAAGCTACCTAATTTTCTACTGCTGCATACCTAAGCAGATATGGCATGTTAATTAAAGGGTTTGTCATCAACTAGCATTTATGATGTTTTCCCCCAAAATATGCTTGCAAGTACATGTTATGGGAGGGTGTTGGTTTTTTTTTCTTTTTTCCCTTGTTCCATTTAAAATAAATATTTTAAACTATTCCCAGTTTGGTTTTCCAGTAGAACACTCTGATCTCTGTGATCAAAGTTAACGCATTATATGAAACTCCATGAAGATTTCTCCATGATTCCCTTCAAGTTGACTTATTTTGCCAATCGTCTGTGCTCTCATCTTTGAAATAGTATTTCTATTTTGCTGTAAGCATAAACATCATCACAGGATCAGGTTGCATGAATGTGACTAAATATCTAAAGTTATGCACCACAGCCTACAATAAAGTGAATTATGCACAGAGAATGCAACTTAAGGTTTTATCTGATGCTATCAGCATTTGATGTTGATTACATAAAACAGAATAAAATGTTCTGTACTTTGTATCTGTCTATTGCCAAATTACCTTGCAATAGACTTAATTTTAAAGAATTTTGACCATTTAGACTTTATTTCACCATTGACTCTTAATTTTAAAAGGATGAGACTACCCCCCAAAAAAAACCCCACAAAAACAACCAACCAACCAACAAAACACAGCACATTGGCCCCAGTGCTGAAAGTTTCTTTGTGTAATAACCAGCCAAAACATTGAGTAACACTTTCAGTCTCAGTGCAATCCTACCCAAGTAACTCATTCACTCACTCATTCATTAAATTTCATTACCAAA
>VXBL01003488.1:154193-180055 GCA_013400195.1 Aramus guarauna | reverse complement strand
AAAAAGGGAAAAGGGTGGGAGAAACGCAGGAGGGTAGGTTTCTATTGGTCTGACATTTACTGCCTGCAGTACTTAGAGTCTGAAGGTTACTTTGGTTAACTGAAAAGTCAGAAAGTATTAATTTCAGGTGAAACAACGTGTTTTGTGTAGTGGTTGGGGATTGTCAGCTATTTCCATACAATAAATGAAATAAAATTTGAAACAAAAACCATTGCAAAATGAAAGCCTGAGAGATATTTTTGCCCCATAAATTTCAAAAGGAAACACTTTGAATTGAAAGCCCTGAAATGCTTGGCCTGGGAAATACCAGATGGAAGATTCACATTTTCTCTCATTTTGTCTTTGTTCTGCGTTTTGACTGCAGCAATTTAGTCCATCTGATATGAATTAAAAAGATTTGTCCGTGCCTTTTTGGTAGGATTTTTTTTTTTCCCCTTCAGATCTACCTCTGTGTAGTCTAAAGAACTTGAAAGCACCATATAACTTTCAAGAACCTGATGTGCTTCTGCATGTACTGCTATAAGTTTGTTTTTAAATTTATCATTCAAGAAAGGCACTTAAACCATTGCTGTGGATGCAATTTCAGTTCCAATAGTTTGCTATCACCAGATTTTGTAGTGTTATTACTTCATTTTTATTTATCTTGTTACCTTATCCTGTGTTCAGGACGTGACAAAAGAGATTGACAAATATTTATATGCAGGAGGAAAACTGTTCTACTTTTTTGTTTTTCCCCAACATTTCTGTGATATATAAGAGTAACAAAAGTATGAAAAAAAGGTATAGATGTAGGGTCCAAATAGCCATGCTTAAGAGGTAAATATGCGAAATGAAATCCACCAAAGGGCTCATAAACTCGAAGTAGGACCACATGTGCTCTGCACCTTGGTATTATGTTTAGTTTCATGTCTGCAGGGAAGGACAGAGTGCAAGGTTACCTGCATGGGATCAGTAAAAACATCATTGGAGAAATGCCATTAGGTAGCCATTGCCATAAGGGATGCATTCAGACTGTCTTGTGTGCTTGTGTTGTTACAGGAAGAATGACAGTGACTCTTGCTAAAACTAGTGTATAAATAGTTCTTCCATGCTTTTGAAGACATTCCACAGGCATTTCCATACTCTGTTTCCTATTATCTAAGACCAGATATCAAGACACCTCTCACTAGACATCTCATATTTTAAGTGAAGAATAAAAAATATTCCACACAGAATCCAACACATAGAACATCTAAAATGGACATTTCCCTTTTCAGAAAACAAACTCTGCACCAAGATGTTGTAATTGGCTTTTTAATGTAGGCTTTCATGTGACAGACTTCTTGAATGGGCATTTTGTTAAGAGCAAACTTTCTGAAATAAGCTCAATAATTCATGAGTTTTCACTGGAAACATCTATATTTGTTGAGCAACCTCTATCCAGAGAGACTGGATTTTTATTTGAAGTTAGGAATCTAAATAGATTTTTTAATTCAGAAGTCTATAAACTATTCCACAAAGGCCTTAGATGGGACTTAATACTGTACAAGCTCTCTGTATAAAAGTGAACTTCTGTTCATCTGAAAAAAAGAGAAATTACAGAGAGAAATAAATCTTAGAACACTACTGAGTCAGGAAGTAAAGTTAAACCATCACACGACACGAGAAAGCTCTTGACTGTTGATGTTATGCAATGCAGCACTATGTCTGAGAGCTGTACAGCAGCCCAGGGTGTAGCCTGCGTGCTGACAGCAGAATAACTGCCTCAGAGCTGTGCTGTGCCTTGAAAAATATGCTTTTTCTTCCTTCTAAGTTTGAGTAAATGAAGATTTCAATGCTACTTTTTTTGGATGTAGCCTAAGTTTCCAGCCCCCTGTATTCATTAAGGAGAGTGACAAGAATAATCATACATAACCTTTCTGAAGAGTAATAAAAATAAACTTTTATAAACAAACAAATAGCTGTGTACCAATAAATTACAACATAACAGGAACCATATGTTAAGGGGAAAATATTCTCCTAGCAATATAGAATGGGAAAGGTGCCTGTTAGGGGATCACTCAACAACAAATGAGGTCTGTATCTTAATACCAAGAATATATGTGGGAGAGAATTTGAAGTATTTTGTTGACTTCACTATAAATGAGAAAGTGGAACGGAAAAGTAAAGAATAGCAAAAAGAAGCTACTGAATTCTAAATTTTACTTCCACTCATTTAATTCCAATGGAAAAGTTTAGGATTTCTTTTGTACTCCCCTTTGCTTCAGACACTGCACTTTCAGGACACCTTGGGTTCCTTGAGGTCAAGAAAGTTCTAGAGATGCCCACATTCAGCTGCTGGGTAAAACAATCTCTATGGACTGGCCATCTAGTGACCAAAAGTAAGAGCAGCCCAGAGAGCAGATTTTTATATCAGAGTGATTTGGAGGATTGGATGTAACCTAGGAGTCTTTTCTTTTTTATTTTGTTTGGTCTTCAAATGTACCTTTAAAAAAACAAATGTCAACCTAAGTTCCATGTTTGTTATTTCCTAGGAACTCCCGTAACAACTTCTCAGGTTGGAGAGGGGGAAAAAAAAAAACCAAAACCCACAGAGATTTTTCTAACTGTCAGCTCTACAAACAACCTGAGGTTTAAAAGCCCAGCTGCTTTTTGTCTAGCTTGTTCATCATGAGCAGTAATAAAGTTTCTGTGTGCCATAAAACTTGTGTAATCCTGAACTGTCTGCTTGCTATTGAAGGCAGACTCTACCTTCATTGCTTGAAATTAGTTAACAATTCTCTTGAAGACAGATTTGTCCCAAGAAAAATCCATCCTTCATTTCCTGATATCTGGGCTGTGTCAGCAGTGTTAAAAGGAGTGGCAACTTTTGTCACTAAAATAATGGCAACTTTGAATATACGCAAAGAATAGATTTGTAAATCAAGAAATCATAACTTTGTCATTTTGCAGAGCTGAACCATGGCCTTAAGCTAAGTGTGAAGCTATATTGTAGTGAGATGATCTTCTCCTTTGTAATAGCATTATACTACTTTCATGGAATTTTGTAGTAGTTCTTCATATTTAGTAGCAGTTTTAATAATGCCCATATACACAGAGGCTTGGAAACTGAAGTAATATGTCTTGTCAAGCTGTTTTCCAGCATAAACCCATTATTATTCCATTTATAACTAATGGCAGTTGCCAGAAATAGAAGCCTGGTTCATTAATTATGTGTATTTTCTTTCTGGCCATGCACCTGCACATGGGTTACTCTCAGGGTATCCAAGAACTCCTATTGTGCTTTTGATGTTAAATTTTATGCCTCAGCAATGATTCCACTTTTCAGGGTTCATGGATGTAAGACATCTCCTGATTCAAAAGGAAAGCATAAGGTGGGGTTATGTGCTGCTCTGCTGCATGTAACGTGGAACCCCCAACAAGGTAGGCACTGCTAACAGAGGAACTTTAGCTCTCCACAGCCCCATGTAGAAAAGCTTGTCCCAGAAAAGTGGACTAGGAGGCATACAGCAGTACTACGGTTGCACACAGATTTCAAGTAAGGAAAAGCTGTCATTGAAAGAATTAAGTAAAATAAAGAAGTAGAACCCCAGAGTATTGAAATTGAAACTCAGTGGATCTCTGTTAGTGTTTTCCCTTCAGTACCTCATGTCTACTTTAACTCCAGACTAATTACTTTTAGAAAAGAATCAGGGAATAAGTTTCTATACCACATGAGAAGTTTAGGTCTCCTATAGCAGTCATCTGGAAAGTCTTAAGTACTTGAAGTACAACACCAGGAAGTCTCCACCAAATGAGCCAGTCATGTTGGGATGGAAAAGTTCAGTCTGAGCCTTTGTAGCAAGGACAAGCGTTCTGGTCTGGAAAGTCTGCAAATGTGCCTAACTGCAGTATTTTTTGATATCTACTATTTAAGAACAACAGACAGAGAGTCAAGCTAAAGGTCTGTTTAGCCCCACAAAATGTCTCCAGCTATGTCTAACCGTGGATACTAAAGGAAAATCCTAAGAGCAGGCCAAGCATATAATGTTTCTTCTTTATCTACTGGCCAGATCAATACCCTCCTAAGCCAGAGGTGCTATCTCTGGGTTGAATAACACTTTGTGAATTGAAAGGTGGGGAAAAAAATATCATCATAAAATTTAGGTGGAACTTTCCTCCTGATAATTTCAATTGATGGCCTCTCATTTGTATGTTATCAAACCCTGTGAATAATAATTCCTCATTTATCATCTCCTTGCCACTGAAAATTTCACAGTCCTATATTCTACCCTATTTAATTATCTCTTTTTTTCATGCAGATGAGTCCTAGTTTATTTAATCTCCCTCAAATAGAAGACATTCATACCTTTGATCAGTCTTATCACCACTCACTGCAACTTTTCTAGTTCTGCTGCATCAATTCTTCAAGACGTTGCAACCAGAAATGCTTTTGCTCTTTGTGATTTGGGCACACTGTGGCTTCATATTGCTACAAAGTGTTTTCTGATCTGTTTTCCATTTCTTTCCTATTAATTTCTTTTCTTTACTCATGACTGTGTGATGAATTGACATTTTAATAAAACTATCTGCTACAACTCCAAGAAGCTTTTTTGATAGACATTTTGGAGTCCATCAGTGTGTATTTGGGACAGGCTTTCTCCGTCTGCATTACTCTACAACTATCAGCACCAATTTTCTTCTGTCATTTCATTGCTCAATCATTTAGTATTGTGAGGTGGTTCTCTACTCTACATAGTAATTTTATCACCTTGCTTAACTTGGTGTCCTCATTCTACACTTGTTTTGCCAGGTTTCCAGATTTGCCAAGAGTGAGATACAGCATGGTCTTCAACATGGGTTCCTCTGGGGCTCCACTGGCAATGTCCACCCTCTGCAAAAACTCAGAAAGGAACTCACTCCTCCCTTTCTTTCCCAGCCTGTAATCAGTTATTAAATCACAGAGATGATTTCCCTCTTTTCTTGAAATTTTAGTTTCTTCATTAGCTTTTTGGTAGGAAACTATAGGAAAAATCCCACTGTAGCAGATCACATTTATTCACAGCACTTCGTGGACAAAGCTCATTGATTTGTAAGGCCTGACTCATTGCTGTGAAAACCGGGTTGATTGTCTCCATTACTGAAGAAATGCTGAAGTGCTTTACTAAGCTGGAGCCTATGTCCTACAAAGGTCTGGAAACTTAGATTTCCTTTAAAGTTGGAGCCACCCTGCCTTTGTGACTGTCCCCTGCAACAGGCTCAACCAGTCATAAGAGCACACATCGCTGAGGTAACTTTGGTCCCACTGGTACTGCAGACCTCAGTTAGGACAGAATTAGACTGTCACAGAGACTTTTCCAGTACATCTGAAGTGCAGGTGAAATTTTTCTCTGCAGAGAGTGAAGGATGGGATATACATGCCTAATCTACAGATCTCCTCAATTAGCTAAACTGAGGATTCAAGTTCACTAGATGTAGCTGATTACTGTGTTTGATATTTGCATCATAACTTTTCTAAACAGTGTTAATTTGCTGCCTAATGACTCTGTAAGATTTCTTCCAGATGATGTTGATGATGTGAGGTGCAGTGCTTTTGTTTCCTTCCTATTTGAAAGCTTTGCCATTGTGCTGCCAATGTTAAATGCAGTAATGATCAGAGGGGAGGGAATAGTTATCAGCAGTAATTTCTGCAGAGAATTTGCCCTCTAACAATACTTAGATGCCCCATAAGCATTCCTTACATGTGTTCAGTACTGCAGTACTGAACCAAATGATGTCATTTTACTCTAAGTGTTGGGCACATATATTATGTATGCCATGCTCAGTGTTTACCAGTGTAACTTGGCTAGCTGAGGCTGGCCTTCAAATGATGGTCACTTCTGTACTATTTTTATTTTTGTGGTGAACTCTCATCATGCAGGTTGCATGCAGAGGAGGGTTTGCACAGAGCTAGACTCGGTCAGCTGCTTCACTGTACCCAAAGGACCTGCTTCAGACCATGGCAGAGTCATGTCCTGGTTCAAGACAGTAGGGCCACATCTGGTACCTGGTTTCCAATCTAGGTGTTGCCATCTGTTGATGTTTGAAAAAGTTAAAATTTCTTAGAAGCAGCAGCTTATAAGAAATCTTGAATTTATTTATTTGTTTGTTTGTTTGTTTGTTTGTTTATTTTTGATAGAAGGAAAGAATTAATTTTCATCTAGCAGGTAAAATTTCCTGTCTTTACCAGCTCTCCCATCAAAGCGATGTATCTACTTGGCAGGAAATGTGAGACAATTTTGGGGTTATTTCACATATTTCGAATCTTTTCCATCTTTGGCTCAAAAGATCTTGACAGGTGTATCAGTTTTAGAAGAAAGTCTGATTATCAATTACATTTTTGTTTGTCACATTCATGTAAAATAGCTCTGTATTATGCAGTGGCCATCAAGGACCTGTCCATTTTGCTTAACTGCTTTCATGTCCTATCTCTGATGATGTCTTTTAGGAATCTTCGCTACTTTTGTATCATATCAAATATTGACTTTATAAGGCAAAAACAAGTATTCAAACACACTCTGGGCTTCTCTTCACACTGCTCTAAGGACTACAATACGTAACTGTATGACAAATGCAGTTATTCAGCCTACCCCAAATCCTCTCTTCAGCTACAATTGGATTAAATATTCTTTTTCAGCCTAAATGAGCTCTCACTTTTTTTCTGCAATGACAGAGGCCAGAAATGGTTGCAGAGAATGAAGTAATCTTATTATTTGTTCTTGGCAGGATTTAGCTGACATAAAACAATGTTGATATTTCTGATAATTACTTCTATTGTTGTAACACCTAAACACCACAAATTAGATCCTTAGCCATTGTGTTAGGTTTTATAGAGCCAAATGAGAAAACTCAGCCTCTGAAGAATTTACAATCAAATCAAATCAAAACAAAACAAAACAAAACACAACAAAGGACAGGAAAAAAGTGAGATACAAAGATTAACAATATATGCTAAGGGGTCATAAACATTACTGATGCTTCTTAATACATACATACATATTTATATACAGACAGGTGCATACAGTAGCTTACTTAAAGGACAGTATGGAGTTATGTTTTCTGAACATTTTAGTTTGGTTGTTCAGTTTGAAACTACTCCTCCCCCTCTGCCAAACCCACCAAAAACCAACCAACAAACTAACCCCAAAACCCCAAAACAACCAGGTGGATTCCCAGACTGAGTGTGAGGGTGCATGGGAATCAGCACTATCCTGGAAAAGAGAAAGTTTAGAGAAGTTTTAGGATTAGCCTTCTGCCTAGGAGGAGGTTACCATGAAGAGGAACCCAGGTCCTACCCTAGCCTCCCTAGGGTGCATGGAAGGACAGTGAAGAACAGGGCTCCTAAATCGAATCAGGAGAGACTGCCACTGGATATTAGAAAACTTTTTCATTGTGAGGATAATTAACCATTTGAAAAAGCCGTACACAGATGTTGCAGAATCTCCACCCTTGGAAGTTTCAGGACCAACTTAATCAACCCCTGAACAGGGTGCTCTGACCAGTAAGTTCAACTAGAGACCATCCCAGGTCCCTTCCCACCTGAATTGTCCAAACAATCCCCAAACAAACAAAGCAGGTGCTGAAATCTAATTCTCAGAATGGCCTAGACATTGAGGGTCTTCAGCATCATTTGCAAATATTTAGCCTAGTGCAACAACAAATGATTGCAGTTGCACTTTAAAGATTTTTTAATCATATCACAGGGACTATAACAGAAAAGCATACAGAAATAAACAGATATCAGTTACGGCTATTGGAAATGCTTTCTGTTTTTTTATACTGAGTTTAAAATGTTTCCAAACTGATGAATTGGATATGACAGAGCAGAGGTGGCTGTTTGTTTTAGGCAGATGTCTTCTGTGAAAATAGACCCCACTTCTGTACTGTCTAACAAGAAATTATTTGGCAAGCCTTTCAGCTTTCTGAATGACAAGAAGCATCTATACTTGGCCTTCTTCTCTTATGTTAGATATTTCTCACATACATTATTACCCCCAAAATTCATTTTTACTTAATTAAAATAATAGCTTGAAACTTTGTTAGATTGCTTACAGGGAAAGTGCCCTTACTTCTTGGGAAGGGGTAAAAAAAGCTTGACATCAGTAGTAACTGCTTAAAATGAACTCCTCCCAAATTTACTGATGCAGACCATTCATGGTAATAGCTTTGGCACAAACTCTATCCAACAAAACAAGCTGACTGTTATTCCCTTCTCTCTCTACAGCATTAGTCATTTACAAGCCATTTAAAAAGGAAGTTGTAAGGAAAACATAACAGACATGAAGTGCAGCAGCCCAAATCTTCAGAGGGTATCAACATCCCTCTACTGAAGTCAGTAGATTTACCTGATTTATATCAATTGAAAATCTGATTCAGCCTCTGTGAACAGCTGTTTCTAGCCTACCTTAGTACCATTCACATTGAATTGCTTATTGTTATTGGTTTTTAGGGTAATACAAAGAAAGAGAGGATTTGGAAATAGTCATGGCTGTTGTTTATTGCCTCTTTTTCTGCAGCTGGTTTATAAGTTTACAGGGTTTTTCATGATGTTTTGGCAGAAGTGGAGGTACACTAGTCTAACAGCAATCTTTTAACTAGGAAGATTAACCAAGTAAATAAACCAAAACATCATTTTGAAATCTCAGTGACCAGTAAGGAATAAAAACTCTTATTCTATAAAGATATTCAAATTTCATCAAGGCTACCAAACTATGAGTAAGGTTATCCACTGGTAGAAACCAGGGTGTATATACACGTGCATGCACGTATATCCCTACAAACTTAGGGGGGCAGAGGGCAGAAGCTACAGGTAAAAAGAGAGTAACAACCAACTCCTCTCTCAGGCATACATGAGAAAAGCAGAGGCTGAAAAGTCATCCCATTTTTCAGAAGCATTCACTGACCAGGGTTTCTCCAAGGGGAGATGCCATGGATTTGACTTTCAGACATACTCGAAAGACTCCTGCTGCTACCAACAGACTTGAATTGATTTCAGTCCTCCACCTGGTCTGCTCTGAAATCACATCTCAGCGGACAGTGAATGAATGCCCTCCACCACACCCTCCCGTTACCCAGTGTCTCTGTTTTTCTAGTACATCTCATGATTCTGCAAGCATTTAAGACTAAAAATGTTAAACTTAGTCTCACACAAGCAGCAGGAGTATATTAGAGGAAAATAAAGAAAATATTGGAAAAGTTAATTAAAATTTGCAAAGGAAAAATGTTAAAGTACAGATGGGTACAAAGATTTCCTCCTGTTCCTGGAGATCAGTCTGGGATTTACAGTACCTGCTGTTGCGATAGTGTAGGCAGGTGACACACACATTGTTGTTACACATGAATGAGATGCAAGACTGTTTTTTTAGAAACTTGAATGAGATATGTTTTGAAAGCTATGAGGAAAGCTGAGAGGTAAATAAATGACTGTGTGGCCAAAAATTCAGGTAGTAGTATCTCTTCTTCTACTCAGGCTGGACATAATGAAAAACAAAAAAGTTGAAAATCCAAAACCAGTGTCTGTCTCCAATCAGAACTTTTGATATGTTTTTCAGCTTAGGGTAGGGGTAACCAGGTGAGACTCGGTGGGTAATGTTTTAAAAGTGGGCACACACATCAAATTGTTTACCTTTGCCTAAAATCTGTGGTTGCAAATCCCAGGACCACTCATAATCAGCAAGAATTTTCTTCTTTGCAGTCAAGTAAAAATGTTTAAGTGAATTTTCATTCCTCCGTCTTCCTTAATCCTGTGTCAAATTTTCCTTGTTAACATAATTATCATTCTAGGAGCACATACTACAGACTATATACTGCTGGCTTTGCCTGAGTATTCTTGCCCATGTTATTCAATGGCAATTAGACTTTTCTTTCTCTTTGCAAATCAAAAAAAAAACTGTCTGAGGTTTATGGAAGCAGAACTGCTGCTCTCCCATCACATTTTTAGAGGAAAGCACTTCTAGCGGCCCGCAGGGTGGAAATCCGCCGACTTCCCACCCCATCAGACGGCCCTTTTGCTGCAATAACTCTACTGCTACACCTGGGTGCCGCCTCCCACACAGCTGAGCAGCAATCACAGCTAGCTGCAGACTCAGACTCAGCCAGATACATGGGGACAGTTACTCATAGGTTGGTGAACATGAACTCTAGAAAGTTAAAGGCTACAGATCTGGTTTTTTTGGTTTTTTTTTTTGTTTTTTTTTTTTTTTAGCTGAGATTTTGTCACTGTTGCACAGCACCAGAAGCTGCAAGCTTAAACAGAAGGCTATTGTTTCTGTCCAGATCTACTTTCACAAAGCCTACAAAGGGAACAAGATTTGCACAAAATTAAACTAAATAGCAGTGAGATGGATTCTTTTTCTGCTGATGCCAATTCTTTTTCACAGTTTAAGATGGGCAAAATTTTATTACAGCTTCTCTTTTGCAAACAAACTTCTTCAGAGGAGAAGATGGTCTGAATGGGCAGACATGGCTTGTGTGAATAATATTACAAGATGGGAATATCTAAATGATTTGGAGTGATCTTGTGAAGAACAGCTTTTCTTTCCAAGTGTAAGAACTTTTCACTAATGAAAAAGTGCGTTTTAAGACTACATGCAATTTTCCTATTCATGGCATGAGGGAATTTTATTTTTCTCTGTTGCCCTCAGCAATGTCCACATCAAAGATGTAAAGTCCTTAGAATTCAATTACTTTATATGCTGGAAAAGTTAGAGAGAAAAATAAAAGTGGTATATCCAGTTATCATAAATTTAGGGTGACAGCCAAAAAAGCAGTGTTTTAAAGAACAAGTGAACTTCAGCAGTGCCCTGAATGAATCAGTAGAAATTGCTACCATCTAAATAAAACATATGCATTCATTTGCATCCACAGCCAGAAAACCTTACCCACATTTAATTTCTGTATATATCAAAGCAATTTCTTTTTGTTTCATTGTTCAATCAGCTTTGATAATCTCTTTTCCATGTTAGAAAGAGGCAGAGGTTCCTGTCTGCTGATAAGAATGACTAGACAGAAGCAGACAGAGCAGGATTCATCTGGAAGCTATATTTATCCAGGCTCCAGCTATAGCCAAGCAAGGGGTGTAGGTATATCCTGAAGAAAGCACATCCCATCTATCACAGGCACTAACTGAGGACAGAGTGAATTGTCAGCCTGTGACTCTTGTCTCCCTCCATTGGTCATAGACAGAATTTAGCAGCCTCAGCTAAATGAAATGTCTGAAAGCAGGTGAGATGAACCTCCATAGCAGATATGCCTCAAATCCATTAGTCCATTTCCAATAACCAGGTGCTTCCCAATATGCACATGAGCCTTCTTTTCTTTCTTTCTTTCTTTCTTTCTCTCTTTCTTTCTCTCTCTCTCTCTCTCTCTCTCTCTCTCTCTCTCTCTCTCTCTCTCTCTCTCTCTCTCTCTCTCTCTCTCTCTCTCTCTCTCTCTCTCTCTCTCTCTCTCTCTCTCTCTCTCTCTCTCTCTCTCTCTCTCTCTCTCTCTCTCTCTCTCTCTCTCTCTCTCTCTCTCTCTCTCTCTCTCTCTCTCTCTCTCTCTCTCTCTCTCTCTCTCTCTCTCTCTCTCTCTCTCTCTCTCTCTCTCTCTCTCTCTCTCTCTCTCTCTCTCTCTCTCTCTCTCTCTCTCTCTCTCTCTCTCTCTCTCTCTCTCTTTCTCTCTTTCTCTCTTTCTTTTTCTCTTTCTTCTTTCTCTCTTTCTTTTTCTTCTCATTCTGCTATGCTGAAAAATAATTTTCCTTATAGAATAACCATTCTAGATGTGAGGGAAGACTGGAATTACCCTTAGCTCAAAAATCAAGATGACATTTCAGGAGAAATCTTGAGGAAATAATTAAAAATAGGATCATTAGTCTACTGATATACACACACACAAGTCTTCAGGAAAAAAAAAAAGTTCTGTTTTGAAATTTTAGGGCCATTTTTAATTTCATCAAGATTTTTTTATAACCTTTACCTGCATACTTTCTCTGTAAACATTATTAAGAAATTGAAAGAAATTATTATGGATTTTTTTTCCTCCTGCTAACAATTTTAAATAATCCTTTTAAGAATCTTAAAACTTTAATGGTGTAACAGTCCTGGTTTCAGCTGGGATAGAGTTAGTTTTCTTCCTAGTAGCAGGTATAGTGCTGTGTTTTGGATTTAGGATGAGAACAATGTGGATAACACACTGATGTTTTGGTTGTTGCTAGGTAATGTTTACAACAAGTCAAGGACTTTTCCACTTCTCATTCTGCCCTGCCAGTGAGTAGGTTCAGGGTGCACAAGAATCTGGGAGGCGACATGGCCAGGACAGCTGACCCAAACTGGCCAAAGGGATATTCCATACCATATGACATCATGCTCAGTGTATAACTGGCTGGTGACACAACCACAGCTCTGGAACTAGCTGGGCATTGGCGGTCTGCGGGTGGTGAGAAATTGTGCTATGCATCACTCATTTTGCATATTCTATTATTATTATTAGTGCTATTATTAGTAGTACTATTATTACTATTATTATATTCCTTTTCTGTCATAATAAACTGTCTTTATCATACTCACGAGTTTTAACTTTTTCACAATTCTCTTCCCTATCCCACTGAGGCAGGAGGAGTGAGCGAACGGATGTGTAGTTGTTTTAGCTGCCTGCTGGGTTAAATCACAATAGTAATGCTTTTCAGAAGCTATGAAAAATAATAGCAATGGAAACTTTTTGCTAAATATTTAAACTGGAATAATACAGCATATGTTTTAAGATAAAGGCTCTTTGTTCCAAAGATTCAACCATCTCTAATAAGTTATTTTTCTTAAGTTTTATGCCTGTAACTCTTAGAATAAATGATACCTCTTACTGCTTTTTTTTTTTTTTTTTAAATAAAGGCCATGAAATTACTCTTGTTCATTTACAGATTTTATTAAGAAGCAGATGAACTTCCATAACTGGAGAGAAAATTGGCTTTCAGGAAAACTAAGAGATAAATACACTCCTGAGTATATAATGGTATTTTTTCTCCATCACTCCTCACCTCTCCATACCAACTGGATTACCTCAGTGTTGCTCACACAAACATTTTGTGTGTTGGAGATGTAGTTGATCAGCAAATGCCATTTCTTCTGAACACAGTTTAAACTCTATAGGGACCCTAAATACTCTGTAGAGTTAGATTTAATTTTACCTTTTTGTTTCTTGAGTGGAAAGACTAAAAGACTTTTTTTTCATTGTTAAAGCAATTTAAGTGCTTTGGGATGAATTTACAAAGGTTTTTGGGGTTTCTTTTTGTATCTGAAGGCAATAGCTCTGAAACTGTCATTTAGATATGGACAAATACTATTGTGTGTCTATTAGCATTGTGGCCCTGAGACATGAGGTTCTCGATCTTCCAGTAAGAGACTCCTGTCATGATTGTTTAAAAAACTCTGAAGATTTGTAAATTACTTTGGTACTAATTGTACCCTTGTTATATCTCTTCTTTAAAGTGAGATAACATTTGCTATCCTATCTATATACTACAGCCTGCTTGGAGACGGGACAATCTGTCACTGCGAGAGGTGAGGTGCAGTGCTCCTGGACTGTCTTCTGCGATCTTCTGCCGTCACTGGTAATAATAGCAGCTGTAATTAATAGTAACAATAACAATAACACATCACTGCTGTGTAGAAAGTGAAGACAGGTTGGGTTTTCTTGTGCTACTGTTAATACAAAAATATTTAGATAGATTGTTTTTAGAAACATGGATTTAAATTTCTCAGTCCAAACAAAGTTGTTCGGAACTAGTGTGGGGAGAACACGATGTACTGGCCCGCTTTGGAAGCAAGCAGACAAACAGGCAGTCTCTTGCTCTGCTGCCATAAGGCATATTTATTATTTATTCTTCTTTTCTGCCCAGTTTACTTTTCAATACCAATTAAAGGCTTATTTTTGTCTCTCAGTCCAAAATACCTTGGGCTTCAGCCATTCTGGTTATTCAATGTGTTTTGTCTTCCTCTTTGTTCTACAAAGAGGATCATCAGCCCAGCCTACTCACTGCAAATACTGAATCAAGACATCATCAGGTTATTTTTTTCCAAATGTTTCCTTTTTCTGAGGAGGGGAACAAAGGCAACCAGCCTTATAAACAGGGAGATCTTTTTGCCTAATAAAGTAAGTCTTTATATATTAAGCAATGAAAAGAAGATGATGCATTGTCAATTCTCTGATTCACTATGTTGCTCCAATATTTTTTTTAACACACTTTCCTGTAATTGCATTTTAGATGCTGTGAAGTTGTGACTGGTTTTCTTTTACCAGTCACTGTTAATTCTGCTTGGCACTGATGATTTTTATCTTCATCTGGGAGTCAGTCTGGCCTCTAACTCAGCTTGTCTCTAGAAAACAAGTTTGTCAGTTAAATATTGTTGCAAAGCAAGACCTGCACTAGACATTTCAATGGCCCATGAAAAATGTTCAAGTCCCTCCAAGTCATAGATAAACTTGTCAATGAGTCAGAAACCACCAGGTCAGCATGGCATTGGGTTCAATCCAGTCCTAGTTCAGCCATGGAGGTCTTACTGCAGGGATGGCACCCGGTATGCAAAACAGTGTGCTCTGTCTGGTGTGCCTAGAGAAACATGACAAAGCATCCAAATTTCCTTATTCTGACACACCTCTTGTCCCATGCTGGAATCCTGCAGGAAACGAGCTGAAAAGGCTGCAGGGATTTCCTTGCAGAGCTCTGCAAACCTGTTTTCTCGTATCATCAGACAGAAACACTGTGAAGAGCTTACAATGTTTCTTAACATGCTGGGATATGGAGGGACCCCATCTGGAAGTGAGTGCGTACCGAGGTCCATAGGGATTCTCACTGCTTATCCTCTTGCAGTTGGCAATAACTCTGAGGCTTGGGAGAAGTAAATTCAAATCTCTGCTTTGCAATGGATTTTCTCTGTGATTCCTGTGACTTCAGCAAGCAGGCATTTACTGCCATGGGGAAGCCCTTGCATTGGCCCTAGCTCCCCGTGCTGGTGTGCAAGCCCTGGATATTGCGGAGTGTCTCACTGCCTCCTTCCTCCTAACGTGTCACATGCAGAAGGAAGACCAGCTGACCTCTGGCAGGCAGGCTTTTGAAGCAAGACAAAGTGTGTGCTTCTCTGTGGCTTGTGGATTAGGGACATGGTCCTAACACCACAAGTGACTTGACCACAGCAGAAGTCAAGAGAAAAGGAATACAGGATGGAAGAAGGGCCATCAAGAGGTCCATTGACATATGTCACTTAATGTGGGCAGTCTTCCCACCTCAACTGACATTTCCATCACTAGGTTGTTTTCTAAGACAAATTCTGCAACTTTGTTTTAGAAGTCATAAGAATACTGTGAAGATCACTAAAGTCAAGACTGCAAGGTACTTCTCTGCAGAAATAACAGGAGCTATTCACATACTTTAATACAAATAGAAAGAAAAAGAAAAAAGAAAACAAAAACTGGATCAGGACCAAACAATTATCTTCCTAAGGTGCAAAAATCAGCCCAGAAACTAGATTGTGAAGGGAAGAGCTCCACAGCTGGGTTGTCAGAGAGCAAAAAGCTTGGCACAGCATCCTGCAGAAACATAACAGCTCCCATGTTTATTATAAGATTACCATTAATGATTAATACTCATCCAGGCCCAGCTGGTTCTTCCACAACTGCTACACGGATTGCTCTCACTGGAGCTGCTGGCACAACAGCCCTTTCGATGCCAAGGGGAGTTTCCCATATAAATAAAGCAGAAAGGAAAGATTCACACTGCGAATGGAACAAGGAAACCTGACAGAGGATTTTATCTCTCCATCAACCACAGCATGCAAAAAGCTGTTTGTTTCTGTGGCTGCAACTGATTAACCAAGCACTGGCAGAAGGTACCAAATGAATCCAAAAGAACAAAAAGGGAGCTACATGTGCCCCTGGAAGGCTACCTGCAGTTTTCTAGAGTAGCTGTTCTGGATCTGAGATATCAAGTCAGACTTCGGTCAGGTTTCCTCTCTCCTGGGGCAAGACAGAAGTTTGCTTTTGGCCATTGACCATGACCCTTCCCTGCAGCTGCCCAGCTTGCAAGGCCTCAGCAACTCCAGCCTATAACCTCAGGACTGCCCATGTCCTTCTGGAAGGGAACACCTTCTCTTCCGTAGGGGAAGCCAAGGCAGGGATAGCTCACACAGAGGAAGAGGTACGTAGTCCAAATCTCTATCCATTGTTGCATTCTTGTTCTAACTTTTAACTTTCAATTTTGTGCTTAAGTACTGGAAGCTCATCATTTCTAGGGCATTTCTCTGTGACAGTTTAATTTGGGGATAATGGAGTGGAATTGACTTTGAAAAGCAGTAGAGGGAATACAAACATTTACCAACTCCTCTGAGGAACAGCAAGACAAGAAAACAAAAAAGAGGGAGGGGGTACATACAGACACGATTATAAAATGAAGATTACATTTCATTTCCTAGTGTTTGTGAAACAAAGGGATGTTGAATGCCACTCAGTTTAAATCCTATTGTCTGAGAGGTCATGTAGAAGGGAGAAAGATTTATCACGGGTTATTTAAGCTCTCAGTTTTCTGCCTAGCAGGTATGTAGCACCCATTTGTAGTCTTTTCTGCATCTTTTTAACTTTGAAATAATTATGTATGAGATTGGCAGGAGATCAGTGCTATGAAAAGGGCAAGAGGATACAATAAATGGGGAAAGTATCTCTGCAGTTAGAATTGCTTTGTGAGACATTATCTTTTGGTACCTTCCCTGATCTCAGGGCAGATCTTTATTAATAGGTTCTTCTTAACAAGGGTTGCAGCAAGATATAGATTTCCAAACTGGCTGCCATGGAAACAAGTTGCTCATTAAGCCCCCCTAGCAAACCTCTGTCCCCTTTTTACATTGTTAGTGCTGAGGATGACAGTCTGTATATACTCAGACTTTTTGTTTCTTTCAGTCAGGTTTAAGGGTTTCTTAGGATGTGAGGACTGTTTGCCATTGGAGATCACAAAAAACCCCCATCTTTTCCTTCCTCACTCCCTTTCAGCCAACATTTGGGCAGCTGAAATAAAGTGCCCGGGAGCCCACAAAATATTGAGAACAAAGGGCACCAGAAAAAAATGTAAATTGGTATGACAAGACCCCAGGTAAAATCTGAGACTAATTAAACAGATATGAAGGCTTTTTGAAGGGAAAAAATAAAAATAAATAAATAAATAAAAGTGAACAAACCCAAACCCTTTGATTACCTATATTTGGCTGTAAATATCTGTAATGTTGTCATTCTGAAGACTGCAGAATGGTTTGTATATTTTCGGTGAGGAAATAACCTTCTCCTCACATACAGATATGGTAGGAGACGATGATCTATATATTCTTGTGACCCTTAAAGAAACTTACTCTCACTCAGAATAGGGGTGCTGTTAGCACTTGGACTCTGTTTCAGGATCTCTAAATAAACAGGACACCCAGGGGATTTTGTCACACTCTCTTTAATTTGCTGCTCCTTTTGTGCTTAGAAGACAGAGGACTGCAGTGTTATACATGGCTTTGTCTACACTACTGTCTGGCGCTGGTGGCCACTGGTGGGTGGTAGCATAAAGAGGTTGCGACAACTTTAGGAGAGCTAACCCAGATGTGCTGGCAGTCTGATGGCAGCTCAGTGAAGCCCTGCCTTTTCTAGCCTGGGCTTGTCTACCCGCACCCCTCGTGCAGTCTTACTGTAGGCACGTCGATACAAGGCCAACCCAGGGCAACCAGTACCCATCATGAGACCTCATTGTCACACTTGGGAGGAACTGAGTATGTTCCACTTTCACTGCAAAATCTGACTTCTCTTACACGTGTACTGGCATAGAAAGGATTTGCCATTTTAACAGCAGTCTCTCCTCTTCCTTCCTGCTGGAATGAATTACTCAGCCAACGTCAGCACACCTGGCAGTGTCTCCCATTAAAATGCTCGGCTCTGTAATTGCCATGACATCCCTGTATAGCACTAGGCTCACACAAAGCAACTGGAACCCATAAGCCAGAAAAACCACCAGGCATAGGTCAGGAACTCAGCTTGCCACTGGGGAGTTTCCTCACAGGCTTGTATTTGCTACTGTCTTCAGATAAAACTCTGTGAAAGCTCTTCAGTGTCAAAGCAAACTGGAAAAAAAGTCAAGAAGGGCTTTTATTCCACCATCCTCTGCCTTCAAGTTTGCCTTTCATCACAACCCTGATTAGTCTGTCATTGTCTATCTTTCTGCATATCTTTATTTCCCTTGGAAAAGCCCTTCTTAAGCATTTCTACTCAAGGTATTTGCATGGACAGTCTATAAGCTCTGTATTAGAGATACCCACACTATTTCTGAGCAGGCTGGTGCATTCATACAGAGGACAAGGCTCAGTTCTGGACTTATTTTAACTGGTTTAAGTCCAGGCATTGCTGCACTGCTCTCCATTGTGTCCTGCAGTTAATGATCTCCCCGCTTAGCTCAACCCTTCTCTATTGCTTATGTCTCAGGAACTTTGCAGGGGCTTATTTGCATTGTGCACTGCATTTATGCTCTCTTACCCAGCTAAGGTGAGGCCCCTGCCTCTATCTCCCATGCAGACACCATGGTAGAAGTGAAGTTGCCTAGACCCTCCACTGGTTTGTGTTGGCACAGCCCCATAGATTTCAGGAAAGCTTAAATGATTTATATGGGCCCAAGTAATTATAATGGTTAAACAAGGCCACTTTGTTACCTGCCACCTAAAATTGTGATTCAATACCAATACCACCCTTTTCTGGCATTCATCGGTGACTGAAGAAAATAATTTCAATTTAAAGCCAAATACAATAATGGAGGAGAAGGTCAGCAATTGGGCACTAGAAATGGTACCAAAAAGAGACTGCTGATGCAGTTAATGTCATCAGGCCAAGGTAAGTATCAGCTCTTTGTGCATGAAGATAATCAGGGTTTACAGTACAGAAGTGAGTCTGTGTGGGATTAGGTTTCGAATATTTCATCAATTATATAGCTGTAAGCTATAATAAAAAATAATAATACTTTGCACTTAGATAGTGCTTTCATCCTCAGATCTCATCTGGAAGCACTTCATAAACATTAATTAAGCCTCCCACCTCTGTGAAGTACATATTAGATTATTATTATTATATCAGTTTTTAAAATGGAATAAAAAAGTTAAGTGATTCACCCAAGGTCACCTCCATCACGCTCAAGCAAGTTGTCAACTGACAGTCTGAGATGCAGTCTCCAAGCTGAAAGAAAGGATGGGGTAAGCTGGGGAGGATAAAGTGATATTGCTGATTCCTTCTGATGTTCAGCTGTACCAGAGATGGAAATGATCTGTCCTTGCAATGTACCTGTTGTTTAGCTATGCATGGGTAAAAAAGAGTTTTGTGAGCAATAGAACTAATGAAACCTGATTTCCTTCAGATGTTTGCCTTATGCTTGTGCTATGTTTCTCTGCTCCCAGTTTTTCTACTTTCATATTGTGATGTAGATTCATTAATGCCTAATTTGTTCTGAGACCAGTCTTTGTAGTGGTTTAACCCAGCAGGTGGCTAAAACAACTANTAGGAAGAAAATTAACTCTATCCCAGCTGAAACCAGGACATTCTTCAACCTTCTTCTCAGCTAGGGATATTTATTTGCATCTTTCCTTTACTCACATGCTTTTTTTATTTTTCCTCTTCTTCCCCCCCCTTCCCCCCCCCCCCGAAATCTACAGAAACTGAATATCTGTATGCTAAAGCATTTGCCACCAGGAGATCTCAAAGCGTCATTTAAAGGAGGAGGTTTTGCTGTCCTCATCTTACCGTGTGTGGAGAATGGGAAAGCCAAGACACAGAGCAGTGAGGTGAGCTGCCATTTGCTGCCTGCACACCAAGCCATGCAGCAGGGACTTTGGTATTCTTCTGCAAAAATGAGTACTTTGCTGTGCTTATGAACTTGCTAGAACTTGTGAACATGTCTTTCAAAAGATGTATTTGGAGGGACTCTTCTACTGCATCAGAATTAAAGTGAATGAAAATGATACCACATTGGTAAAGTGTGTATCCTATCTTTTTTATTCTCTCTGTCAAGCCCCAGTCCAAGAACAAACACTTTCAGCTCCCCCTTTTGGAGGTATGATGCTCTGTGATGTGAGGCTCTCTCTTCTGGGAGAGTTCCTCTCTGGATTTCACCTGCAGGAGATTTGAAACCCCACAGAACCCGTGGGGTTTATGATCTCTCTGCTGTGCCTTTGAAGGAGGGATGGAATTGATATGTTTTCAAAAGGCAATAGCATGCTAAGTTTCTATAGCATACATAGCAGTATTGGATATAGATGTACTGACCCTCTGCATCTCTCCCTGCCTCTTTGACTTGTGTCAGATAAAGCCACTTGCATTAGGACTGTACATAGTGACTCCTTGTCACTCTGGGAATTTGGAAATTGAAAATAAAGCCTGACATAAGTAAAAACAGTTTTAAATTCTTTAATTCCTGATGGGTTTGTAAGGACTCCAGAGGCCTGCTCCACAGCCCAAAGTGACCTACAGTCTACTGAGAGCAATGCAGGACAAAAACACCTTCTCCCACTCCTGCAGGAGAATGGCAATTATGGTAAAACTGGGCAAAACCAGTTAAATACTCCCTTGGCCGCTGCAGCAACCTGAACTGTGGACATGGGCTGACTCCAGACCAGGAACACATGCACTTTCCTCATCATCTGGACTGATTTAGAGTTCATTTGCTCGAGACTCACATACAGTGAACCATGACATTTTTTTATCCTTTGTCTCTCTCTCTTGCAACAGATGGATTGCAGCAAAGAGAGGAAAAAAACAGCACCTTACTCTTTTACAGAAGAAACAAAGCAGGAGGCAACAACATCTTCAAGCAAACATCGTCTATCTCTTCTGGCCACAGATACACTCACTCTCAGTCTCCAGTCTTGCTGGCTGAAGAAAGAATAAGATCCTCTAATTAGTTTCCTCAGTAGTTTTAAAGCTGGTAGTTCACAACAAAACAGAAAAGGATAAACAAGCTCACAGTCACAAACTGATTGATAGGAGACTTTCAATGGCCCACGCTGAAGAGATATAAGGCCTAATTTAAAGCCCTTTGAATGCCACTTGAAGTTTTCCATCAATGTCATTAAGGGGTTTGGATTAGTTCTCTGACGAGTGGGACACACATAGGGTTTTATGCAAATATATTAATTTCTTGGTAATACAAAATATCTATTAAAGTATTCATGCATGTGTGGCCAACCAGCTCCTTTGGTTGACCTCTGTGGCTGCTGTTCATACAGATATGCCTCATATGACGCAGCAATTCTTTTTTCTTCAAATTTCATGAACTTATAACTACGATGAGTATGTGCTTAAATTAAAGAAAGATTAAATATTTTTGTTAAATGTGGAGAGTGCCTTTGGATGCCAGAATTAATTATGTGTTGAAAATGTAGCTATCTATTTGAAATTGCAAGAATAATAGATATGGAGCATTCCTAATAAACTAAAACCCCTTGGGCTTGGAACTCTCTACCTTTGCAACAAAAAGCAGAGAATTTAGCTACAAAGTTACGTAGCTGAAAACCTATTCACAAAGAATGCTTTACATTAAATACAGGCAGAATTGATTGATTCCCTGGCTGTAGTAAAAAACACTATATATGCATGTGTTTTTTACAGACGTTTGAAATATGGGATAGAGTCCAAGGGGTTTGGACTAGACATTTTGGAGTCTCCTAATTGAGACCTCTCTGACAGGGGTGTGGCAGCTACTCAGTATCCCTCACCCCTGTCTCTGGCTCCTCAGTGTTGTGCAACTGGCTCTATTTCAGTGGTAAAGCAATTCCGGAATATAAAACATATAACTATATGAATATGAATGAATATAAAGCACTTGGGATCCAGAAGATGAAATAGCCACTAATATAATTTATTTAATTGTTCTCTTACTACCCAAAGCCACTTCTAGTCATTTTGGGTGACAATGGATAAAACACATAAGAACATAATAGAATAGCACACAATTATCTGTTAAAAGTCAGTAATGGTTATTTCACTTCAGTGAATTCTATCCTCACTCAATGATATTATAAATGCTACAGAAATACTCTGGTCAGTCTTTAAAAAAATTAAAGAAGAAACTGTCTGTTTCATAAATATTTTTTCTTACTGTTAACCCTATTAGATTAATACAATGTACAATTTAAGGAAATCTAACCCCCAAAATATGATAGGTAAGATACATCATCTTGTTTTGTTCCCTTTATATTCCCTCACACTTTATCATGGAGAGCAGAAATTTGGCTTTTTTCGTTTTCCATGTATTTTTAAACAATTCACATAATATTCAACTAGTATGATCCCTTCAAGGAAATACTGTGCTTAGGGAATGCCTCTGCAACAGTTACTTGTAATAGGAAAGGAGATGAAGAGGAACCTGTGCAGTGACAAAAGAAATGGTTTCGTGGTTATGCAACAAACTTTGGACTTGAAGGACACTAGCTTGATAAGAACAATCAGATGAACAGCAGTCAGATTTTTCCAAAAGTTCAGCTCCTCGGCCAAAGAAAATAGCCAGATTTTCAAGAGGCCTTAGCAGTTTTGCTTGGCCTCAGGTCAGCAAAACTCTTAAATACTTTTAAATAATTTGATCAATTATTCTACTTTTTTACTTAACGCTGGCCATCTGCTAAATGCCACATTGCATCATTATCTTCATAGATGCTGGTCCAGGAAGGACTTGGCTGATCAGGCCAGAATTCAGTCAGGATACCAGTGGGACTTCACCAAAGACTGTGGTCAGATATGTGCCCATTCAATGTCTATGTCTACGTTACCGAATAATTTGGTGCAAGAGGAACAAAGTAGTAGGTTGATGTACCCCATGCTGAGCTTCCTAAGTGCCCACTGTTTGCAGTTTGAGACTTCTGCTTCAGACTGGATTTAGTCTGATCCCTTGGACTGAGAGTCATCACTGAAGAAATGGTTTGAAACTGTCCATACGACCAGGTCTTGGTTTGGACCCTGCTGCCCCTGAGGAAGTGGGCTGCATTTCATGAACTTTTGAAGTGGAGTTTCTGTTTGTAGTTCATTCGGACAGGCAGTTTGCTTCAAAATGCTCTACTACTCCAAAGAAGAACATTAATAGATGAAGCTGTGATGGATTATCTAAAAAAGAGGAGAGAGAACTGCTTTTGGAAACAGCACCTTAAATCTCCCTAATCCACAAGGAAATCACCCTGGCATGCACTTAAATGTTCTTCCTCAGTTAGAGAGAATCTTCTCATCAGGTACCTTTATGCCTTAATTCCCAACCTGTACTTTATCTGTATTTGATAGAAATCTGGGCTGAAATTTCCCAAGGGGTTTACATAAAAAGATGACAGAAGCTACTAAATGGCTGCAGGGTATGGAAGCCATCCCTCTTCAGAAATTCCAGCTGGGGCTGAAAGCATCTTAGCAAACGTATTATTTCTCATCATGTGTTTGCACAGTGCCTGCCACACACCTTGTGTTAAACATTTTGTTAAGTTCAGTTGAAGAAAACTGCTGCAGAGATAGGACAAGTGAATCAAAACAATATTTGCAGAATATTCAAAAATGGCTTTTTTACAACCTAAGACTTGAAATTCAGCACTGTTTTTCTACCCCAACTCTATCTGCTTGGTTTTTTTTGTCAAGAAGTTGGCATTTTCAGCTGCAGAGCAATGAATTGTAGGGACTTTCAGTTCTATGGCTTACTGTAAATTAAAAAATAATAAGAATAATTTAGTGGGAATAGAGTCAGTCTGCAGGATATTATTATTCTGTAGTCTTCCTTAGGCAGGCAGGCAGGCAGGCTGTCAGTTATTAAACAGTGACCTAATATTCTGTTCTCACTTTTGTTGCAAAGTTGGAATGCTCTGTGCTGTTTTACCCGGATATAATAATCAAACATCTTTAGGCACGTGCCTAGCAACTCATGGCATTATTGTTAATAATTCTCTCTTTTTTGAGATGCATATTAACACAAAGAAATGGAAGTAATTTTGAATTTTCCTGTAGAAATTTGAGTATTAGTAAAGTGTTTATCTGCCATAAAGCACTTGCATATGCTATTCCTAGAGAGTGCGTGAGTTCATGAGTGTGTGCATTTGTACATGAGCTTGCATGCACAAGTGTTCCTGTCCATGTGCCTGTTCATGCACATATGTAATGTAAGTACACGTATCAGAGGTGTATGCATGCAATTACAGTTTCTGGATGATTACAATTATTAAAAAAGATTAATTAAGGTTGCCTTGAAAAAGGTTTCACATCTCATTATAGTGGAAGAGCTGTCTCTAAATATTAAATCCAGAAAGGTCTTGTAATATCAGGCAGTGTTGTCAACAAACCCCAGGTGATTTGAAAAGAAACATGGCTTATAATTCTTACTACTGAATTACTTCTTGAAGTCTTACTAATTGCTATGAAAGAGACTCAAATATACATGCCATATTCTTATTTATAGCTATGAAACTGTTTCATGTTAAGACAAAACTAATCTAAATATCCTTAAACATATCTTGTTATCTAGGTCTCAGATAAGGCTGATATGAAATTCACAGATTCTGAACCTGTTCTCATGTGCTTAAACCTAGGGTAATATCTTCAGCTTTTATGTATTTATTGCCAAAAACCTCAAATCAGCTTCCCTTCTCTCTATCAAAAAAAGCTGCTATCTTTGGAACTAATCGCATGGCCTGCATAGAATTAATCCAGTGTCGTTTCAGTAAGCCTTTGTATATATATTTATATGATCATACCTGCTTTCTTCTGGCATCAGTGAACTACTTATGGAATTAATTCCCTGGCAGACTTTACAGTGGAGTATAATCTTAAATTGTTTACTAGGCTACACTAGTGTGATTTTCATCTACCAGAGGCTCAAACACAGCGATACCATCAGTTACAGAAATGCAACACTGCTCTGCTAGAAAAACTGCATATTGATCTTACCCATACTCAGCATTCTGCTTCCAGATCTTGCAAGCTGCCGAATAAGCACGTAAGTGAAAATGGTGGCTTTAAGATATTATGGAAAATGAAACTGCAAAAAAAATAAAGCTCTCTCAGATGAATTAGGATAATATTTTTATGACATTTATCGGTAGTTCTTGAGCCAGAGTATAAACTGGTACACAAACATATTGGGTTGCTTGCCCAGAAACTAGCTGTTAACAAACACATTTGGGAGATAATGACTGCAAATCCGCTGTTGCACGCATGCTGTATGGCTGTCTCTTGCTGCAGTAATACCTTTTTGGAGGAAAGTTATTAGAGGAATTACATTGACTTTGTTTTACTCATTCTTGTCATACACAGTATTTGCCATTTACATCTATTGAATAGACAGAGAATAGAAATAGTTCCAAAGTGCAAAAATTGCAGCCAAAAAAATTCATAAAGTGGAAAAACAAATCAACCACTGAATGATACATTAGTTGAGTGCTTTGTTGGGTAGCACCAAAGTTTGAAAACCAAACCAAGCCAAAACACACACACACACACAATTATTAGGAAAGGGAATACCATTGTTTTTATAGAGCTTACTTTGGATTTTCCTGCTGTGATTGCTTATCTCTGCTGGAGGATAGGGACTCCAATAGATTTTCTAACCATCTGTGTAATTTAGACAGTCCTGGGTCATATATAGGAGACAACCAAAGTCAGACAGGGTTATTTTAATCTTATGGGGTTGTATATGTGTAGACAAGCTTTGCTTATGCTTTGTAGCCTCTTGTGATGCTTCACATAACCTTGCATTTTGAAATAATTTTTTATGGGTTTTTATTTGACAGAATCATTGTATTGTTGACATTGTCACAAAGGAGGGCCCAGTCCTGCAAACTTCACTCACAATAGGTTGATTTAAAAAAAAAAAAAAA
>VXBL01003488.1:63410-154152 GCA_013400195.1 Aramus guarauna | reverse complement strand
AAAAAAAAAAAAGAAGTGCTGAGCTTTGAAAAAAACTTTTCCAATCCCAGATTAAAGTAATTTTCAAAAGAGGTAAGTGGCATTATCCCCACTTAGTCCAGGTAAAGTCCCATTGAATTCAGAGGTCTGAGCATCTGCGAGATGAGTAACTGTATCAAAAATACGATCCAATATTAATTAAAGTGAAAGACATCTCATGGGGAGACGGCAGCACATAACTATTGTGCACAGGTATTAAACAAGTAGCTGTACATTGGCATTTAGTAGACTAATTTTTATTTTTAAAAGTATCAAAACAATTACATAAATAATAGAAGTAGGAACAAAATGCTACAATGTTTAGGTTAGTCAGAAAGAAAGCTGACACAGTAGATATAGTTTGAGAAGAGACAGAAATCAACTGAGCCAAAGCATTGCAAAGAGCTTGTTCAGGCACCAAGAACTGGGAAGGTGTGGTTTCCCACAGCATTAATGGTGATTTCTGTGTGCTGGATGGCAGCGAGTCAAGGAGGAACAAGGAGAGAGTAGTCGCATCGAAGAGGCCATAAATCTGACAAGGTGATTTTGAATCCTGGCTTGTAGTGTGAGTGCGAGTCTGTTTGATGGTCTGCCCTGGCTGGTCCAAACTCTAGTGCCAGCTGCTGCTATGGGACGTGTCCACAGCGTGGAGGCTTGGGCAGTCCCGGCAGCTGCCTGGGTACGCGCGTGGAAAGACGTGGCAGTGGCTGGGATTGTTTGTATTTCACTGTTCACCCTCAGCCTTGCGAGCACCAGAGGGCTATATCAGAAATCACTGCAGTCTGAGTTCTGCCCACAGCCTGGGACACTGAGTTCCAAATAATTTCATTTTCACTGAGCTACTACCTAAGTGCAGCACAATCCATAATATTCGCTGGGGAGGATCCAAAACAGGAGGCTGGAGCACACTGCCAGGCAGGACTGAGTTGTCTTGGCAGGGCTACCTGGTAGTGAGCTTGGAAAAGTAATTAATGCAATATTTAATTTTACTTGAAGTGAATGTCATGCAGGTGAGGACTTAATCAACACTCACTAGGGGGTAAAGCTTTTAGAGTCAGACTTTACGTAGGTGTCTGTATTTCTGACCTTTGAGCAAGCTTTATTCCTTGTCCCTTCTCCTTCCCTTGCAGAAATATGCAGAATGCAACTCTTGGTCACTCAATTTTTCTGTATTTCCCAAAAGACATCAACTACATCACTTTTTTTTTGGTTTTGGCATATGCTCCTACTCAGATCCCTCAAGGCATTAGATACCACCAGAACTGAATCATCTGCAGAGGATAAAATATGATGTCTTTGGGACAGAAATTGCACTTCATGTGTACCTTCCTAGCCTGTTGTGAAGTCTTGAACTGCAATAGATTGAAAACATTTGTGACCCTCTATAGCTTTGCTGACAGCTAGTGCTTTAAATATAATTAAATATCCCAAATATAAGTCTCTGGTCTGTAAAGCCTGACCTGAAATCTCACCAATCTGCTTGAAGCTGCCTGGCAGTTCTGGTTTTGATCCCATCTGGAAATACCAAGCAAATTTTTTTTGTCACTGTGAGAAGCCTACAAGTTTGAGAGTTTGCATATACAAACAAATATACATGCATACATACATAAAATATGGATTTCTTAAAAAAGATCAGTTACATGTGGTACTAGCAATGAGTAAAAGTTTGAGGAAGGAGTCCAAGTTTATCTAAAGCAATTCAGTAGTGCTTCATTCAAACCCATTTTCAACTTGAACTTTTCTGCTCTTTACCATGGAGACACTCATAGGTAATAGCCTCTCAGATAATCAAATCCAAACTATTGTATTAAATTAACTGAAAATTAGTAACCAGAAGGCCACAGAAGTGAATTAAAGGGAACAAGGTCTTAAGAACACTTGAATGAGGTGAAGACAGAGCAGGATTAAAGAATAAAGAGCAGATAAGTAAAAGAAATAACAATTTTGTTCCTTTTATGTAAAGCCCACAGAAATCTCTAACTTGTGGGCTAAGGCTGAAATCAATTTATCTATATTTGGACATGCCTCACAGTGTCGACAGAAGCCAGGAGTATAGGGAATCTAGAAACACTTGCACAATAATTAACAATAGCCTCACTAGCACAGCCAAGGCAGCCCAGGTTCAGCACGTGTTCTGGCCATCGCAGCAAGCCCTGGGAGATAGTCATGTCAATAGAGAGAACAAACCACGGGACACGTGTGAGTTTGCTTTGTGCAGAGCTGCATCTTTCTCCCTCGGAATTGTGCAGTGCCCCAAGCAAACTGGTGTGCTGCTGTAGAAATCAAATGAGGTCACACCTCATTTGTGTGTCTGGTAGTGGCCAAAGAAAGACTTCTGAATGAGCAAATAAAGAAGTAGTGTACTTAAAAACACGCATTTGAAGAATTACAACATTGCTATCATGCGCTGGATAACCAAGAGGTGTGAACTGGCATGACTCTGTTCATTTCTGTTTATGCAATTTAAAGATCTGGCTAAACATTTCTAACGGTCATTGAAAGTCGAAACACCATTAGCTGAGCCTCTGGTGGGATATAATCCCTGATTTACTAGGGTACTATGTACATCTGATTGTAATATGGCAAACATTGGGAAATGCATTTTGGTGTATCCACTAAAGTTTCAAGTCAATGGTAAGTTGTTGGTTTTTTTTTTTTGGTGACGGTCTGTTGTTGAAAATTTTAATAAAGCCTCTAAGAATCAGATCCATTTAGTGATATATACAAGTTAGTTGCTCTGTGTAGCTTAGTAGTTTGGGCTCAGTAAAGATGAAGAAAACCTTCAACAAGAAATTTTTCCCATCTTAGAAAAAGTGTTTATGATGACAAAGTCAGCTGAGATAAAACCCTCATTCAGGAAAGAATCTGGGGACATGTTCTTAACCTACTGACAGCAATAGGGCTTAAGCTCATGTTGAAAGTTAAGTATATGCTTAAACATTGAAAAAAAAGATGCTTTCTAGGATTATGGACTTTGATGACTAAGTGGCTGCTTGTTTAAGTAACATAAGGTAAACAGGCAGCTTTCTTGGCCCAGTTACATGATAGAAAAGTCTCACCTTCTTCTCCATATGCTACAGAAATTTAAATGCTCATAGTAACATCACCAGGTGTTGAGTAGGTGATGAGTAGGACAGAAAAAAAAATAATAAAAAAAATATTTCAAGCCACAGCTTCCTCCTTGTGAAGGACGCAAGTAAGTTACTACTTCTTCAAACGGTATTTGACTGTCAGTCTCTCAGAGGGTACAAACAACACATGCAAAACTAACACAGATCACCCTTACTTTTGAGTATGTGCACTTGATATAGATTAGTTAAGACAGCTGTTCTTCAGTAAATTGGTAATTTCTTTGGCTCTCAGTTGGGAGGACAAATATGGAGCTTTTTCTGGAGGTAAAAATTTGTCTCAGACTAAGTTTCAAATTCTTCTCTGATGGGAAGCACCTTTTCTGTTTCTTTTGCTATTTGAAGAATAGATTCTTATTTTCCAGAAGGATAATTTGAAATTTGCAGGGGACAAAATTCCAATTAGTATATTAGATTGAAAGCTCCAGCATAGTTTTGCTTGTACTGGACGAGACATCTATGATGCATTCTGTCATATTTGATTATTTAGGGTTTTTTTAGGCAAGTGATTTGAAAATTGTTGTATGTAGTTTATTAAAAGCACCTTAAAAAGTTTTGAATGCATTTTGAAGAAAAATGCCCAGAAGTATCTTCTTACATGGGAGAGAGAAGAGTATTTGACCCATTTATCACAAAAGTAATTAAATAAAAAGTGCTTAGCTTCACTAAATTCTTCAAGTTCTGTTCTATTAAAACAAGAATATGGAATCATATATTCAAGGGGATTAGGTTTTTAAGTTAAAATTACTATTCTCAGACTATTTTCAGTGAATTTAAAAATTCATATGTTACTGCCATTAAAAAAAAATAACAACAAAAGAAAATCAAAATGTGGCAATGAAAAGCAGCTGTCTCTGGTACCATGCAAATAGTGAGTCAAAAATGGAACAGAGCGAGAGTATCTGTCCTGCTGGTCTGTAAAATATATTTCCTGAAAATGCATGTACTTATTTCATGCTTGGAATGATACATAAAATCTCATAAAAGTGCTATGAGGGGATAAATGACCAAAAAGGTGTTGTGACAGAGGAAGTGTGCAGATAAATGATTAACCAAGCAAGATATTTGCTTGCATAGCAAAGGGAAGAATACTAAGGCTTTTTTTGTTTAGGGGGTGTGTTGAGAAAGCGAGGATGGAAAAGGAGCTTATGCAAAGGATAAATCACTGGCAGGCGAAAAAGGGAAAGTCAGGGAACAAGGAGTGGTGTTCCTGATAATGCACCTCCAAAGAGCGGTTTGGGAAATGGCACTCTTGTCCATAGCCAGTTTCAGAGATTCAAAAAGCAGAGAGAAAGAGAAAGCAAGCTAGCTAGGTAAAAACTGGTGGTCTTTTACTGTAGCTTTGCTTAGCACAAAGATGCTTCATGATTCAGCTACGTGAATGAGGTTTGTGTAGAAAGGATGTATAATATAATCAGTGTGGAACCTACGCATCCAACTTTCGACAGAAACAGAAAATCACTGCCCGGTGCTGCCAGGCCACGATTATCACAGATGTTGATGATCTATTCAGTACCACTTCAAAAAATAGGACAGTTGGAAAGGTTATGGGCTGTTTTCCTCAATGGCAAAGCCCACACCATTGTTCTTTCAAACACGGAAATGTACCTGTCACTGTCCTCAGGGAGGGGCAGGGGGTGGGCAGTGTTTGAAAATGACATATAGAAAGCAGAATCAGAGAGTCTCTGAGACTCTTTTTGTAAATACTAGTTCTAGACTGGATTTTTAATCCCAAACCTCTAGAGTCAAATGGGATCTGGAGAGAGGGCAAAGTCCATTCCTTATCTGTCTCCTTCAGCACCAAAAATTACTGCCATGGCAAAGAGGAGACGTTTTTATCATACTCCTCCAGTTCCTGAGGGGATCCACAGTCAAGGAACATTACCTTAATGTAATGGTTAAGGTAAAGCTCATATACCTCATTTGATCTATAAAGAGCTTTACAAGCATAACTCACCCTCATCAGAGATTGGCAAGAAACTATAATCACTTCTACACTACCCACAAAGAAAACTGATACTGTGAGTTTAGTGATAATATCCAGGTCTGCTCTGAAAATCTGTGTTAATGAGACAAGGACCAGAGTACCCGATATGCATCTAAAGCTGCACCAATCTCATGATAGATCAGCTACCTCTAACTTCCACTGCATTTAAAACAGGGATAGAAAACCTCAAAGTTCAGGTTCCAAACACATTTTCCCATCTCTAGCAAGGCCTATCATCAAGCTAACTTGCTCTGAAAGTTGGATAGATGTACATCAGGCATGATTTGGTCAAAGAAGAGAAGCTATTCCAATACATTTGAAAAAACCCAAACAATTAACAACAGACCATCCTTGTCAGCTATTTCTCTGGGCAATGGTACAACTATAACAGTTACGTGTGTTAAAAACATGTTATACCTGTGGCAATGTGACTTCTTCCTTTGAGCTTTTAGGCTCTTTCTCCAGTGGAATAATGAAAAACATCTGCAGTATATGTAGGACACTTGAGGTATCCTTGATAAAGATAACTCAGGTAACAAGGCCATGAGGATTCAGCTGCCATCCAGAAACATCAAAGCTCCACACAGGAAACATGGGTGCAATTTTGTGGGAATATTTTCTAATTCTAGAAGATTCAAGATCAGTAACTCCCAACTATTTGGTACATATCTGTCTCATGGTGGAACATTATGATACAGAGCAGGTGGCTTGATTGAATTCAGAATACTATTACATGGCTGTAAGGTACAAACAGAGATTTAGTCAGCTGAAGAGCTCAATAGGCTTGAAAGTCACAGCCCCCATTCACACAGCCTGGGACAGCGCGTAATTCATTATTGCTCTGCACCAGAAGAACGTTTTATGTTGCATTTGTTGTATGGCCAGTCTCTCTCTTCATTAGATACAATCCTGCAGGGGAATCTCCACGTACATTGCAAACATACACACGCTTTCTTCAGATTCCTGGACTTCACAGATGTGGGAAGCTTTCTCAAACTTATTCTTTGAAATTAATATTCTGCCTCGTTATCATTTCAAATATTGTGGTCGGAATGGCTTTGTGGATCAGAGCTCTGATTTCAGAAAGCAGGAAGGAATGATGTAGCATCCCCTTACTCCTTCCTTGAGGAGTTTATTGCATCCATGATATTATTTGCCTACAACACATCATTCTCTGTTTTTGTTCTGAGTCATCTTTGTCTCCTTTTGTACTGTTGTATTGAGCATGTCATTAAATGCTTAGATCTTTCATGACAAGGAGTATGTTCCTCTTCCCACTAAAGCCAATAGTAGAACATCTGCTTGCTTTAATTGTGTGGGTTCTCTCTTTATATGCCAGACCCTTCTAACTGCCTTTTCTAAATGATTGTGTAATTTCCTCTTATTCTGTTGCTCATGAACTATGCTATAGGACATGTCTGCCATCATGTTTCATACTGGGGAATTTACAGTGGGAGTGACCACTAGGGTTCAGTACCAGAAAAGATGTGATGATGAGAATCTAAATATACAATATGGAATAATTATTCCCAAGGTAACTAAATCTGGGACAGGGAACACAGTTTTGAAAGGTACTACTGACATTTATAGAATAGCTGTTGTAAATTATCATAGCCCCTTTCACTTCAGAAAAGCTATGACGGTTCATGCCATCTGTAGAAGTACCCCTGAATTTATGAAGAAAATGTAATATTCTTCAGCACATTTCAAGAAACAAGAGAGCCAGCACATTTAGATAGAAGTGCAATTCAGAAATTCTTGTTAAACCATAAATATCTGATGTCCTTAAAGAGGCATGGCTGTATGCATTTGAATGTAAATCTTTCCCCTAGGATCTCATGAACAAGTACAATGTAGAAGGCATTTTAAATTTGCTATTCAAAATTTCAAGGACAGAATAATCTGAACTGTATACATCCCTGATTTTACAGGGAGAAAACACAGATACTTTTAAAACTGAGGTCCAGATGTTGTTTGGTCTGGTCTTCAGTCTCTCTGCTGGTCCACCAGCTTTAATAAACATCACTCAGTTTATAGCACCAGCATAAGGAAATAGGCAAATTAGGCTTGAATTGATACAGTGGACCAAACAGATGACAGGTTTTTTTCTCCTTTCCTTTTGCTGCTGAATGCCCAGCTCAAGTCTGAGGCAGGCACACACGTACAGTGTAGGCTGTGGTGTGCTGCGGGATGCAGAGCCCTGAAGCATGAAAAAGTTGATTGGAATGAAAGCTATGATAATCACGCTTTCATCTAAACATCCTAGCGGGACTTCACAGGAAGGATGGCTACACACAGAAGGTCAAGAGCGGCTAATATTAGGACAGACTAAATAACACCTCTTAAACCACTGCTGTTGTGTTTCAGAGAGTGATGCTCCAGATGGGTTAGCAGTGGCAAGCACACAAAGCATATCGTGGATATCTGGAATTTAGCACTGTGCAAGTGAAGACCAACGAATAATAGCCAACAGAGCCAAATTTTGAAAGCCATACTCAGTCTCAAAAATCTTGCTTCAGTTATTCAGGAAAACCATCTCATAGGGATTATATGCTAAGTGTTCATTTCATTTAAGTCAACAAAATTTATCCTCTGTAAAAATGGAAACATCACACTCATGACTTGAAAGAAAGACTGAAACTGTTTGAAACATGGATCAAGATTATATGGCATTTAGCACGAGAATTTTCTGATCAGTATGAGCTTTGTTTCAATTTTCTTCAGATTTCCCCAGACAGCTTGTCCTGATGATTATGTCCACTTGAAACATAATATATTCAAATACAGTAAATTTTGGATTATCTGTGGGTAAAAATATGATGTGAATATGTGATGGCAAACTGGATGTTTTTTTATTGGCTTGTTAACCCCAAAGCAACCAATCTGTTTTAACAAATACAGGAGAAAGAGTTAAAACAATCAGCACCTTTTGTTTGACAGGAACAAAGGAAATGTCAGGCCAAAGGATTAGTCTCTTCCAGAAATTTATAAGCATCTGAAAAGAAGGGTTTATAATGAATGTGCCTCTTCAACCAGAACAAGCACACTGTGACTGCAAAGCTATCATAATACAACATACCGTACCGGTGGGAAATAAACACACATCAAGAAATCTTATTATTTCTATGACTATGCTACAACATGAGTAATTTTAATGACTATAACAACAACTGTTACTCTGCAGGCATTCTTCTCATACAGAGTACAGGGGGATCCAAGCTTTGTCAAACTTCTTTGGGCCCAGAAGAAATTTAAGGGGGAGAGTCCCCTGAAATTTCTTCTCACAGTCTACCACAATACAGGTCACTTCTGCCACATCCCTTCAGCCATTCCAGTAAGTGTTTACATGGAGCTACAACGTTAACAACGCCTTTATTTCTCTGCAATACCTTTTGGGTTTTGTGGAAAGGGCACCATTTTCCTCTGCTCTTTATTTCCTTGGATGCTGCCAGTGACTCCAGCTCCCCATTCAGCAGTGTAAATCCCATCTAATTCCACAAAAGTCAGTGGTTAGGACTGATGCTTTCAATCCTAAAATATCCTAATGTGTCTTTCTGGGTCAGTCCCGTAGATTAAATGGTTTCATGTCACTTCTTCCATGATGGGAACTATTTAGACAATCCTGAGGACACAAAGTTATTGCCTGGGATTCTTCGGTTACACTTGTCAGACAAGAAACTTTTACAAAATGTCAAACTCATAAAACTGTACACAGACACAACCTATCATTTCATTTTGTTTCATAAGTTATACTTACCTCACGTCAAAAAGTATTAGGAGCAGATTGTCAGTTGTAGTAAATAATTATAGTTCAGCTAGAGCCAAAGAATTTTTTTCTGATTTATGTTCAAAAAGATCTGACCTAAAGAAAAGTACAGTAGTTATCTCTCCATCCTATCTAAGAAGGAAACTCTTTTTCCGTGTGTCATATATTTTTATGTGTTCTAAAGAGGTTTATCTCTACATAGTGAGTAACCTTCTTCCCTGATGCTGATGATTTTATTCATTAAGTCTTCACATTTTAATATTTTTCTTGATTTAGTTAACTTTTATGGATATTTTCATTCAACTCCTATGCTTTTCTATTATGGAAATTGTCACGTGCTTTAATGTTGTGTAACTTAAAATGGCTACATATTCTTCAGTAGGTTAAAATTCAAGGAATCTATGGGAAAACTAAAACCTGTTCCAAAGTTGCTCAAGAGCTATACTCCATAATTTAAGAGATAGAGAGTAAAATCATTGACATTCCAAATATACAGTAGATTCCTACTTAAAAATAACCCACAAAAAGAATCAGAGTGGACTTTATGAGAATCGGAGTTCAGGATCCTTCACAATCTGCTCTTCCCCACACAAGCCTGTCTTTCAACCCGTGTCCTGAGCCAGCTGATGTCCTGCCTTCATGCTTTGATGCATGCACCAGAGAGTGCAAGTGTGCTGACACATTTTGTCTCTGGCCCTCAAGGGTTATTTCATTTTACTAGAGCCTTCAAAGGTTCCCAGGGTACAACTTGCCTCTGTTTCCTAGCTTCAGCCCACCAATGCCTCTATTTCCCCTATAGCCACAGGTCTCATTTATCAGTTTGTGAAGTTATTCTTTCATCTACCTTTTATATACACCATATACATCCAATTCAAAATCTTAGATTGTGAAAGTGAAATGTGTTGATAGTCTGGAAGTAGTACTCTGATAACAATGTCACCTTAACTGAACAGAAAAAAAAAAAAGAGAATGTAAAAGTGGTAGACAAAAATCATGAAGAGTGACCAGCTTTCCTGCTCCAGAAAATGGGAGTTGAATAAGAAAATAAGCAATTTATTTTCTTAAAAGGGAGGGTCAGTATCATCTTATTTCAGTTATGAGACTTTAATCTCTCTTGGGTAGGTGCTCTGAAGTAAAATCAATATAAAATTAAGCTGAGCAGTAGCCGCCTGGCTTGTGTTCAGCACCTGCAAGTTGAAACTAGTCACAAGCGGCTCTGGAATACCTGCCACCCTTCAGCTGTGGGAGAGCGCGTGGGACAGGACAGTCTTGAGAGCATGGCTGTGATTATGGAGGATATCACTGCTCTCAAATCACAAACACGGGAAGACAAATGAGACCAGTATGTCTGCAAAACTGTTGGTTCAGCCTGAAAACTCCTCCATGCTACAGAGAGACTTTGAATTGGTTGTGCTGGCAGGGCTCCTGTCTGCTCAGGAAGAAGTTAAGCTGAACGAAGTGACTCTGATGAGAGATTGTGTAACCTACACAGTTGCAGGTAATAAAAAAAGAAAAAATGGCTGGATTAGTGCATTTCATACACTGTGAAACTATTCCCATGCACTTTATAAAGCAATGAGTTGGATGCTTGAATAGTCCAGTGGCTCTGAAGGCAAATCATTGCTTGGTTTATCTTCCACTCCTTTTAAAACTTGCCATGGGATCTTTAATTTCCACATGAGCAACCAAACCAATCCTTAATATGTCCTCTGAACAACTTGTCTACTTACAGTGCAGCAGCTACCCCTACCACCCCCAGCACCGCACTGCACTATCGGAACCGGGCAGAGGCACCTTCAGCTGAATCCAGTGCGTATTAGCCAGGAGTAAAAGTGACTGAGCAGTGGTAACAGAAAATTAACCCTCTCAGCTGAAACCAGAACATTTAGAAACAGCAAGATACACTGACCTAGCGCTATTCTGGTTTCATCTCCACTGTGTTAGCACTAACAGAAGTTCTTGTGCTTTGCAAACTTTCAGTTCAAAAATAATTTCAAATTAAAACATTTGTTCTCAAATTGTTGGTAGTGACAACTCAGAAGAGCTTCATAGCCACTGTCTGGGAGCTAATGGTCTTAAGCTCTTCCTTTATATTCAACACAAACTTTTGATTCACCTTTCATCTGGAAATTCCCAAATTCACTTTATCTCAGACCCACTAATACTTTTGGTTCTATGTATTCAGCAGTTATTTGAATTTACTGCATAAAAGAAGCAATTTATAATCCCACTAATGGGAAAGAAAGAGGTTCTCATTTGACCAGGGGAGCTGAAAATGTATTTGTACCATATGCCTGCATGCTCTCTCAGAGAATCAAGATATTTTGGCATGTACTACTTTGAATCAGGTCTAGAGTAATGTTGTTAAATACAGGGTTCAGGGAATCCATTAGAAATTGAAAACTTTCTCATTTTCAGAGGATTTTGCTCAGAAGCACGATAGGGATCTAGAGAAGCTTTGCAGAGGTAATTAAGCAACACATGGAAAGTAATCATCTAAATATCCATAAAATTTGCCTCATACATTGCAGCAAAAACTTCTGCCTTTTTGCACTATTGTTTAGCTCTGCAACCTCACAAGGTATTGAGCTGGCCAGTGACACACAGAAAATCTCCAGCATCTGGCAAGACCCAGATTTATCGCTGTTTTCCTACTGTTCCATCTCAGGGGTCTCACCAGTGAAGTGTTGTGGGCAGTGACACGAGAAGCTCATGCCTGAGGTCAACCCTTCTCTGCCTCATCCAGTTGTCACTGTTTGTACACAAGTCACAAGGACCTTGTGACTGTTAGACAGTTTGGTCTGCAATGCCTCTTTCTAACTGCAAAAGCAATACAAGTAACTAATGTTACCTTTCTCCAAGATTTCTCTATACCCTCTTCTTAAAGCCATTTTGCCTATTTTTTTTTTGGTCACGGAAGGTGACTGTTTCATTTCTGTTATGTATCTGCTAGTACGGCATAAGGTTTTCCTAAGGATACATCTTAAGTTCATTTGCTATGCATCACCCAGAGATCAAGATAGCTGCACATGATGAGATATGACCAAAGAAAAGGATTTATTGCAAAATAATTAATACCTTTCAGGGCAATTAAGAAGTAAATAAGAATCATAATGAAAAATGGCAGTTGTATTGATAACAGTAATAATGTGTCAGAAATAAATAAAAGAGCCAATCTTGACTGAAGATGAATTTGTGTGACTGACAGCTAGATTTCTTTCCATATGTTTGTTCATTCCCTTTTGAACTTCCTCGTGGAACTAAAGAGAGACAATAAACACAGAGCCCTTGGTGCCAGAGACCAGAATCACACTTTAAACCAATTAACTCCAGATGTGAAAAGTAATATACATGTCAAAAGAAAACGTTGAAAAATGAAATTACTACTCTCCCTTTTCCTTTTTTGGAGCAATATTACCTCCACTGAAAAAGGATCATGAATTAAGTAGAATTTTCCCATTTCCTCAGCTTTAGCATTTATATATTTTGATAAAGTCCAAAGGGCCTATTGTGCAGTGGGGGCAGATTCAGAGGAGAATTCACAGTCCTCATTGCAAGATCTGCTAGTTGTTGAAAACATCCGAGTTAGCCACTAAGAGATGAAATTTAAATTCTTTAAGATATTTATCCATTTTACTTTGTCACTTCAATCAACTAGAATGCAAATGCTATTTAGACTCTGATCATTCTCACACATCCTTTTTTTTTTTTAAAACATCCTGTGCCTGAGCCTATATAGTGATCCAGCTGATGCCTTACAAACACCAAAAGAAAGATCATCTCGAGTGGCTTGTAGTAGATAAATTTTTTGTGTATTTTCTTACAGCCCTTGCCCTAGTCACAACATTGTTAACTGGTGTTAAGTTCGTGTTCCTGTCTATATTCCAGGTTGATGAAACACTACTTTCCAGGCATTCATTCCTCACATTGCATTTTGGCAAACAATTACTCCTAAGTGCAGATAATTGTATTTGTCCTTAATGTATCATATAATTTTGCTCTAATTAGTCAAAAACATTCTGAATTCTGCCCCGGCCTCTGATGTGCTCACAGCTCTCCCTAATTTGCTGTCCTCCTCCAATTCCTGTGCTCTATGCCATCCCTCTGCATGTGAATAAAAATAGGGATCAGTGTTAGGTTCAGGATAGATTTCTGCAGAAACCTAGTTGGTAATTACTCTGCAAGTATAGCTGTTCATGAACTTTCAAACTTACCTGGAGCCTAGACTCTGCCTGAAATAACTAGCAGACTCAAAGGTATCTTTTGCTTCTCCTTAAACAAAAATCTGGACCCTGTCATAGTCAGTTATGGCTCATTTTCTCTGCACCGCTTGCTCTTGACAGATACATGTGGGCCGTTAGCCTTGTCTTTTATAACCTAAATGCTTATGAATCCAAGGGCACATTGATCCAAATGACTTCTCCAAGGTCACAGAGGAAGTCACTGTCACCATTGGGGTTAAATTTAGGAAAGCCCAGATGTTAATCTTGCTCTTAGACCACAGCTCTCTCAATGCCCTGATTAAAGTGAAAGTTTTCAGACGTTATATAAGGGTTTGAAAATTGCTTGTTAGGTAGTGCTAGGCTCAACACTGAATGCATAATGAGCAAAGAGGAAAGAGCAAATTTACTGAGCTTGAACATTCAGCCCAATGCTAAAGGATCAAACTCTCTTTTTTTTTTTTTTTTTTTTAAATATCCAAGATGAATCAAAACAAAAACTAATTACAACTGGAAGAAAAGTTTTGTCTTACAGGATGAAGGTGTAGAAGTTATCAGCAAAGGCTTGTGCAAGTCAAACAATAAATCCAGAGAGACATTTTGCAGGAAACCATTTGAGTCCAGGACTGAAATTAAAATTCTATAGGTCAAGAACAAATGTAATAAAAGCATCAGGACATATTGATGGAGCAATTGTGGAGAACATTAAAGAGGGTGAAGAAAATAATGAAACATTACTTCCCTGGAGCAACTAGTAATGAGGGCTGATATCTAGACACCTTGAGAACAATTCTGGTGCCCAGACACAGGCCTCTCATGCCATCTTAGCCATCACATACTGGCTGAGACATCTCCACAAGGCTGACAGACATGACACAAAACCTGTGTGAGACTGTCCTTTCTAGAGTGGTAGCTGAAGCCCAGAGGTCTTACTCAGGCACCTAGATCCCATTCTTTGCTTCAGGAGTGACAGCAGCCTGAATTGGAAGAAAACAAGGATGCTTGGTTCTGATTTATGCTGGAAAATGTGAGGCTGCTTATCCAAACCTTGTGAATAAGCAAAACTCTGTAAAAGGTTTGAAGAAAACAGGGTGGTTATGAAATTTTGCTTAAACTAACTTTTAAATTTATTGCCTTTCCAGATAGATTTCAAAATCTTTACATTCCTTCATCAGGAATCACAAACATGAAGAAAAACAACCAGTAACAGAAGTTCAAAGAAGGACTAGTCTTAACACACACACACACACACATACAAATGCTTTTTTTTTTTTTTCCAAAAAATAATTGGCAGGAATTTATTTTTGGTCAAGTCTAGCAAGATTTAAATCTTATATATTTTAGCTTTCCTTAACATCAGAATTTGGATATGGTTTGAGTTATGACATAGAAGTCAGTCCGTTCTTTATTTTTTCCAAGCCAGTTCTTCCATCTGCAATAAAGAAGCAAGTCTTTGCACTCCAGCTTTGACTTTGCTGTAACTACAACAATCTGTAAGTGCAGTTCTCAGAGCAACTTCTTGCCTTTTTGTTGTAAAATAGAAGAGGAAAAAAAATAACGGAAGGATATACTTGTACACTGAGGCTGACATGGAAAAGGGAAAGTCAACAGCAGTAAACCATACCCTGTGGAAACAATGCTGGCTTCTTTTTAGTTGGGCCATATTTTCACCTAGGATGAAAGTGGTCTCATTTCAACATTTGGCCTCTTTGGAGTGAGTGTGACATTTCTTCTGCAGGTGCTTTATCTGCTCTCCATGCAATCTGTGCTGAAGGTGTATATGTGAGGAAGAGAGAAGTGGCAGTAATTTTTTGATCAGAATTTGCTTGCAAAGCAGTTTCTTATGCTTGTATTTGCTGCAGAGAGCTGTTAAAAATGTGTCTTTTAGTCCAAGTTTCCTGGACTAACATGACCAAAACTAAAGTCTTGCATGCAACAGTGATCTGCATTATGCCATTAGCAAGCATTTGCTTTCGTGTTGCACAAAATAACTTGATTATCCTCTTAGAGAAAATATGCAGTCGGATTTTTAGTTTGAAATAAGAATCACACCAGAAAGCATCCAAGAAAAAGGAGGAACAATGATATTTTATTATAGAATATTAATAACTGTATGTTTGGGTTTTTTTAGTGCAATGGGAAATACAAACAAGTGGATATGATTTGTGGGTTTCCACCTACCAAAAGCCCTCCAGTGCATCAGTCCTCACTTCTGTAACTGTCACATCAATAACAGCAAACAGCTATTCATAAAGAACTACTACTACGAACATGTGTGTGCTCCTATAAGCTAGAATGCTTTCCGTATTATCGATTCATCTTTTTATTATAAACAGTGAATCCATATACCAGGTAAAAAAACAAAAAACAAAAACAACCAACAACAAAACAAAACAAAGGAAAGGAAATCCTCTTTCTAATCACCCTTGCTTATACATTCATTACTCCATGGTGATAATTTTTAGCTGCAATATCAAGATAGGATTGTGATCATACCTGTGAATTCATTTCAGAAGGCAGCTATTAATTAGAAAGCATGATGGTGTGTCTATTTGTACATGGTTGCTGTGGCTGGACAGTTAGCAATGATGAAAGAGAACCATAAACCAATAAAGGAAGCCTAGTTTCTGTTATAATATTCAGAAATTTATGTGAATTGTTACTAAAATGTAAAAGACAAGTTTCTCAGCTGGTGGAAGTCAATAGAATTACTGCAATTTACGCTAGTCGAACATGTGGATCTATATATACAGCTAAATACACCCTTCCTGAATAACAACAGTAATTTCCCTGCAAACTCTGCAAAGTCTAGCAATTAGAGCAAAAGACCATGAGTCAGACCTCCTGAGATCTATTCTGAGCTGAGCTCATACCACCATCCCCGGCCTATGCATGTTTGAGGAGGGGTTTCAGAAACATTGAACACCCAGGACCCCAACTGGAGTTAAGAGGAGTCGAAGAGCATGAGCACCTGTAGAAAAAACCAGGTCTGCAGTTTCCTACAGTTCGCTGCTGACTGTAAATGCTGTCCCTCCGTTCTCTGCCTTCTGGCATTCAAAGTTTGGTTTGGGGCATTTTCCCTGTCATTCATTCAAATCTAATTGTTTATTCTAAGAAAACAACAGAAAAAAAAATGTGAAGAGGATGTATTGGAAGGATTTTGTACAAGAAAATAACAGTTGTAAATGAACTAAAAAAGACTAGATTTCAGTGTAGTAAGAGATCACTTAACAGAATACAGCTATTGTGTTTTTGTAAAGAACAGTGAGAATTTAATAAATGGACACAGATTTTTTCCACATTTCAGGACTAAACGCTATTTTGAAAATGCCAGACAACATTGCCCTTCTTAGGATTAGTTTTGAGAGAGTAATTTTCCCCAAAATGGGACCCATCAAAGCAGTTCTCAGAAAATACATAGAGATGGATCAGTTGGAAACTCCCTACACCTTGTCGGTGACATTCTGTGGTGACATTTCAAGAGGTTTAAGTCTGCAGTTGTGCTTCATTCAGCATGCAGTAGATAGCAAGCACTGATTTGCTTGGATAGTTCTTACACATTTTTCAAGCAGTTACAAAATGAACTCCTTCAGAAACAGTTTTCCCTGTCTACCCTTGGGGGTCTCCAGTGTTACATTTGGGTCATGAGCTGCTGAACGTCTAGTAGAGGGAAGAAAATAGAGTGTCTGGAATTTCAAGAATCTACTGCAAAAATTAAAAAAAAAAAAAAAAAAAAAAACAAAAAAAAAAACCCAAAAAACCAAACCAACCAAACAAACAAAAAAAACTCTACACATGTTCCCTGACAAAATTGTCCCTCTGAAATGTTCCTTAATGACCTACTATCCTCCTCTGCAAGAGTGGGTTTTTTTTGTTTACATTGCCAACTGACAAATATAGTGCAAATGAAACAGATTCTACAGACAGCTTCAAGGGCATCTTTTTCATTATGTGAAAATGTAGTGAGATTGGAGAAGGAGGGCCTGATTTCTATCTTAGGCTCTGCAGAAAACTTATTTTCTGTATGGATCAGGACACTTCCGTTTCTCACCTTGTCCAGCTTCTAAAGGGAAAATCCAAAGCCCTAATGCTCTTAGAGGTACTTTCTGGGGCTTAGTGGATGTCAGTAAAAATTAGAGATACCAGAATAGTGTAAAGACAGATCTTGCACTTTGTAGGTGAAGCACTCGAAAGCAGGGCCTGGGCACTGGCCCACTGTCAGGAGGAAGCCAGCATGCCAACACATCCAGTCAGTGCCATCATTTCAAGAGATAAACACTGCAAAAACATAAACACAAACATTAAGTCCACCTCCTTGGCTCACAGGTTATTGATTTTGAATATCCAGAAGGAAATCCTGGCTGTTGATAGGTCACTGGGATTTTTATTATTGATTTCAATAGCACCAAATTTCAGCTCAGCCCAAGTTTCTGGGACCTCCACATGTTTCTAGTGCTGCTTGCTCCCTTCCCTTTCACCCCATATGCTGTTGAATTACAGTGGGTTAACAAATTACCACGTCAGCTGAAACACAGGACCTGATTGCCCACATGGTCTTAGCTTGTGGGAAATATGAAGTAATTCAACATATTATCTTTTATTAAGGATAAAGCTATCTCCTTCTTTTTCAAAAATCGCTACTTTTCTTCATTGCTTGCTCTAGTTTTCTGGGAAGATTGGGCTCAAATTGTAATTATTTTTTTTTTTTAATGTGTAAAAGACACAGGCACAAGAAGAGCTCTTTGCTGCACAGGAGTTTGAAAAACCATTTTCCCTTTGCTGTGGAAATGCCCAGGGTATTTTCCTGTCCCAGATGCTAGGGAAGGGGTGAAGCCAGAGAGTCTATGTGCCCCTCTCCCTTCCATCTACTTGGAGACACTGTACTGCCCCCCAAAAAAGAAATAAAAAGATGATGTTTAACATGTTTTTTACTTCAGTGACAGCCAAACCACAATGATTTTGCAGCCCTTAGATCAGACCAAACTCTGGGTAAAAGTAAAAATTATTCATTGACGGATCCAGAGCAGAATTATGTGGTATTTGACCTTTCAGCGACATCTGTGTAAAACACTGCCCGGTAAAATCTATTGGGGAACAATCTTCCAGATTAGCTGCTTTGACTCTGGGCTTCTAGTTCAAGTACAAGCATAAAACATGTTTCAGATAATGTCAGCAGTAGTTAGAGTGACATTCTGTGAAGTGTACTCACTGTTCTCAGGTTATAGAGAAACAAAAGGAACAAGTCCACAACAGGCAATCCGAATAAGGAGACCTGAAAAGGTGCTGCACATACAGACTTAACTCCTAGATATAAAGCAAGTGACTGAGAAGTTTCCACTAATCCTTCATATAACCATTTCTGAAAAATTAAAAAGTCCCTGGATGTCTACACTGTAGATAGGTCAATGTCAGGATTGGTTTCAGTAGTTCTTTACAGGTGTAAAATTAAGCATCGCCAGCACACAGTCTGTTCAGTCCCTTTGCTGTAGCAAGTTGTACCTTTCTCGCCACCCAATTAAGTGTCTAGATTTCTGCCAGAAACACAATTTTTCCAATTAAACAAGTTCTTTAGTTTCTATTTAATGGAAGAATCAAAATATTTTTACCTCATCCGTGCAGCTTGCTCACTGTGAATGGCTCTGCAATTACAGCTCCCACACATTTGTACCTTTCTGGTCGTGAGAGATGCCCCAGTTACATTTAGTATTGCTCGTGAGAAAACACATAGGTATTCAAAGGGTCAGCAATTGCAGGAGTGGAGTTGCAAAAATAGATGTATCACGTAGCAGATCTTGGCACAAGAAGGCATGCATCACTCCTTTGTAAATTTTTTTAACAGTTATAAACCACTTAATGTGCCCACAACTGTTGCTGCAAACACTAACACTATTTAAAGCAGTGCTCACAAGGGCAGCCATGAGCTCTGTCTCTCTTTAGAGAGCAACTTTTCCCTGATTTGCCTGTGAGTTTTAACACAGCTCTCCAAAATAACCGAGATCCACTCTGGGTAACAGCAGCAGCACTTTTCCCTCTAGCATGGTAAACCTTCCTCACCTTCCCCCACCATCAGCCCAGGCAGGCAGCATTCATGAGCCTGTAAAGTGTGCAAAGGTGACCGTACCTGTCTGCAAATCCCACCAGCAATCTCCTCCTGGAAGTGAAGAACAGCAGCTGGCAGGGGTGGGGGCAGGGAAATCTCCTGAGCTAGTCATGATATAAAGGACAGAACTGAGTGATGAAAGGAACAAAGTCGTGGAAGGGATTTGATCCATGCAGTGGTGATGCAGTTCAGCTGCTGTTCATTGTATTGGAAACAGCTGTCATAATATTATGTTCACTTCAAGAGTACATAATGATTAAAACATTTTTGGTAATTAGGAGATTCAGCTAGAGGCAGTAAACCAGGTGATCTATACTGTAATTAGGACTGAAAAAGGTAAATGTTCTCCTTTACTCCCTTTTATGTAAAGCAATGATCAGAAATGACTCAGTCCTTTGCTTTCACTACTAAACAGATTATACAATAAAATTACCTACTAGGGTAGGTGGGTACTGGCCCCAGCAAAGGGGGATGTTATTTTCAAAACTTAAAGGAAGTGGGCCAGAGCATCCTCAGCTAGTTTAAAATAGAGGTTTTATTCTGCTGAAGGCAATAAAATATTACCAATATTCCCCAGCTAAGGATTTGTCTCAGTGCGTGCAAGCTGAAAGTGAAATGTTGCTGGATTAGAACATGCACATAGTGTCTTTGCAAAGATGCAGGTGACTGCACAAGGTAAGGAGCAGAAGAATAAACCCTTAGTCTAAGGGATGTCTGAAAGTACGGCTTAATATGGCTTAACTCTGTCCATCCTGACAGACTAAACAGAGTGCAAAGTAATTTATCTGTAGCCATAATTTTACTGGTCTTAAATACAGCTGTAAAACAAATTTTAAAACCCAGGAGAAGCAAAGGCTTTGAGACTCTGACCAATAACGATTTAACTCAAAGTCTCTGCCAAACTCCGATTTTTTAACGCCTGGTTTTCAGAGTGATATTATTGTATTATTGATAATAGAAGTTGTAAAACATGTTTCCTTTATCCTAAAGTTGAATTATAGACTCTCCCTAGAAATTAAGCCTCAAGAAAAACTCAAATACATGTATTAGATAATGAAATACTTAATAGAAGAATGTTTTGTATAAGTCATGTTTCTTACAACAAAACAAAACAACCCCCTAAACCAACAATTAAAATGCTGGGTTTATGGCAATATTGTAGAGAATATGGCTTTAACTTGTCTTATCAGATGGACACAGAACAGTTTGAAAACAGTTATCAGAATCAGAGTTATCATAAGTACTTTATACCCAAACTGAGAAGACTTATTACCTGGGAATTGAAAGGATGTTTTTAAGTCTGAATTCTATATTTTTATTAAGTTGCGTAACCGATCAGACAGCTTGCCTATGAAATTGGGGGTGAATGACAAGCTGCAAGACGTTGTCAACACGTGGGAGGATGGAATTAAAATTCAAAGGTATCTTGAGATACTAGCTTAAACTTAGAATAGAAATTCAACAAAAACAGGTGCTCAGTATTCAAGAAGTACTAATGCACAAGTAGAAATGGAGAAACCTTGTTTGGACAGAAAATAGTAATACAGGGCCCATAATGAATCCCAAACTGAACAGGAGTCAACAAAATGATGCTGTAGTAGAGAAAGGAACCATCATTCTGAGATGCGTAACTAAAAAATAATTAATGAACCCCTGTCAGTACTGCAGAGTCCTCAGCTAGAGTATGATGTCATTTTGGGGCATCGTTATTACAAAGGCTGTAGACAAACTGAGGGATTCTTGAGTCGATCGACAAATCCTATAAGCAGTTCAGCAGCCATAGCCTGTGAGAAAAAATGGAAAGGATCAGGTGTCTTTGACTCAGGAAACAGAATTCTGAGCCTGGAGGGAAAGAAAAGTTTCTTTAAATCCATAAAGGATGCTGTAAAGATGTCTGTGATTGATTTGTTCCCTGTATTCACTTGAAAATGTATTTGTTATGAAGAAGAAAACCTGGAAGGAAACCCTTGCTGAAGACAGATTCTTCTTTCATTTAAATGTTTATATGCCAGAAAAGCTGAGTTAGAGCTGTTTGGAAAGCTGAGAAACATTCTTAAAGTTTTTAATTTTCTTTCTTCTTATTCCTCCTTATATTCCAGTGAGGATTTTAACTAAAAATCAAAAGATGAAATAAAATATTATCCCCCTCCTCCAAACCTGTTTATCTCTATTAGAGCTATGTGGAGTCAGAATAAAATCAGGCATCCTTTTAATGTCTGCAAAACTAAAAAGAATAATCAGAAGTCAAACTTTCCATCAGTCAAGACTTCACAGTGTTGTCCTTTAACACTAAAAATTATAATTACCCTCCAGTCTCATTGAAACAGATAAAAATAGAAAGTGTAAGGGTAGGAGGAGCATAAGGGAATCCAACTTTTGCCTCCAGGTTTTGAAAAATAAATGAGAGAAGGAGCTCATTTCTATTATTAGCCATTCAAGTCGGCCAAAGGCAAACTTTCAGTGAACTTTGTGTCACTGGAAAATCCATTTATAACTAACTTTGATTTCTGTTCCATTTCCACACTAGGACAAGAAAATGATAAGCTATAGCTGCATCATCAAATCAAATATTTTTGGGAATACCTGTGACGAATTGCCATATATTTGGAGATACATCATTTCTCCCGCTTGGGCTTTTCAGACTTTCAAATACAGTTATGTAATAAAAAGAAAACAATTTCTCCAGCCCATTCTTCAAATAAGTTGAGTCACACACAGGTTTTGGGAAGGCAAACTTTAATCTTCCATCCCCTTTATGCAGGTAATTGAGGCTTTTCTCCATCACCTTCCTCACACTGGATGGCTCCGATGCTTGTCTGTGTAACTGCTTCAAATGGGGGTGGTTATGGGTGTGATGTAGCTTCGGATCCCTGTGTCAGGCAGGGAGCAGATGGGCAGGATCTGCAGGGAGGAAAACTCTCTTGTAATTCATACCACTGAATTTCTATCCCTTTTTTTTCTGTCAGAGGGAAGGGACCATGTTCTTCTGTTTTGTTACATCCTCTAGAAGAAAGAGAATAGCTTGCCAGGGAAATGTTTCTTTCACAATTATTGCGTTTTCCAATGAAAACGGCTTTTATGAAGAAGTTTCAATGCACTCTAATAATAACACTTAGACTGTAAATAGCACTTTCAGTTTGTCAAAACACTGCACAAACATCAGCTAATTAACCTCACCAGATGTCTTTAAGACAGGCAAGTACTGTCAGCTCTATCTAATAGACAGTACAGTAAAGACATGAAATAAGTTGCACGGTGAAATAGTGGAAGAAGCAGGGCTACATATGAAGATTTCATGGTGCTTTACCCTTTGATTAGTTCACTAGGCAGCAGAACTTCAAAGTGTGACAGTATGTTTAGGGCTATTGATAGCATTTAGACTCAGCATTCAGTACAGTATTCTGCAATAGAAAGTCTTTACGCTACTTATGCTGGGATCACTGAGAATTATAAGGCTTCTCTGCCTGGAAAAGCTGGACATAGGAGTGGAGAGTCTGCCGTAGAAAGAGCGTGGGCAATTTCAGCACTTCGTCTTTCGGTTTTAAGCAAAGCAAGTGACATTTCCTGAGAGCACTCCCCAAACGCTGTGCAGTCGGTGCATTGTGTGAGAAATCGTTGCTACATAGGTGGCAAAAAGAAGCTCTCCCACGTCCTATTGTGCACGGATGATGTGGCAGTGTTTGAACAAATTATTTATAGACTATATGATAAACCCAAAGCTTTCTCCAGCATCTGGGCTGAATTCCAGTTCTTCCCTGACGGTTAGGAAGAATTATCTCTGACAGCCCCTGATCAGACCCTGACAGACCAGTGATCGGTGGACGCGTGCAAGAAATGCCCGCTGTATGCCTCAGGTAGGCACAAGTGTCTGCATAGACGATGGCAAACGGTGAGCAGAAATTTCCCCTTTTCTCTTAGGTGTTAATTTAAAGTAATACTGCTGTATGCTTGAGAGCATGGCTACATTAAACAGCATCTTTACTGATGATTTACACAAAATCAATAGCGCTGTGACGACCTTGTTGGTTTTTCAAAAGTTTTATGAAAACTGTCATTTCTATTCTGCACTAAATTCTGAAATGTGACTTTTACCTAGGACAGAAATGTCATGCTCAGCTGAGGTGCCTAGCCATTTACCCTGTCACGACCAGACCCAGCTCTGGAAAGTCACTGGTTTCAGAGCAGCTCCCCAGGAAGATTTCTGAAGAGCATAAACATAGGAGATCTGTGGCTCCAGGCTCCTCAGATATAAAGGGAGGAACTAGCAGAGTCCTAAAGAAATATATAAAAATGAGTATACTTACAAAGAATAGGTGGCATTAGGAATTTTCCAGCCAAATCTAGTAAAATTTTAATGTCGCTTTGTATTTATTTGTTTTGTTAGTAGAGTCGTTTCTTTGATATAAAATAATTTCAGTACAGTATAATACAGATGCAGGTTCCTTTTTGGAAACAGTCTTTAAAGGTTTCTCTAAAGCTATTGGGATTCTGGATTCCACCAATTTACGCTGGAAGTTTATTTTCTACCAGGTTCCTTTTGACAGAAAAGGCTTTAATCTAAAGCCTAAAATAAATTGTCTTAGCAAAAATGGGTTGGCATTTACCGACAGAGTGCTTTTTGTCAGAAAATGCTGATTTGATTCAATTAAAATCCCGTGTAGGAATGTGACTGTTTCAATGAAAGTGTCCTCAGGAAAGGTTTGCTGTGGTTGAAGACAATGTTTCTAGTAAAAAAATCAGAGTGAGAAACTCAAGATATAAACACCAACAGTCTACTATTTAGACCGTTCTCTTGAGTTTTGATGATACATTTTCAAGACCTGCAATTCTTCCACCTCCACACAACTGACAAAACTACAAGATTACAGAGTGCCCCTTTCAGTCTTTCTTGCTGAAGCCGTTACATTTTAATAAATGATTTAACATTCATTGGTTTGGAGAAAGGCTGATTTTATATCAGATTGAATGGGGCACTCAGTTGGGTAACCAGGAGTCTGGTTTCTGCACCTGGTCTGTCTGATTCACGGCACTGAACTTAGTTTTCTTTTTATTTAAAAATTTATTCAATGCAGAAAAAAAAAAATTCTGCCTGCTGTCAGAAGTCAGATGGTCCCTTCATCCTTTTTATGTGTTTGCACGGCAGCACCAGCAAGGGTACCTGCGTGCTGAAGTGGGGTGCAGCTTCCCCGATGCACCCACCAGGAAAGAAGGTGGTTTGTTTCTGAATTTCATCTCTTTTTGATCTTTTCATGCTGAAATGCCTTGCTAGACTTATGCCTGTGGAGAAAGCAGTGACAAGACATAAATGAGGAATGGTATCTACTAAGAGTGGCAACTATTAACGAAGCACTAGCAATGATATAATTTATTTTGTGTGCCATTAGTTGAGTGTCCCTCACATAACATTAGCGGGCCAGAGAGAGAGTTTCTCCTCCACAACTGCGTAGCTGAGTTTAGCTCCTGAACAGAGTTGGTTTTGCAAGATTACCTCTGGACTTGTAGGAGCTAAAGCACATCAGTGTGTATATCTTCCTCAGTCAGGCAATTTTCTCTGCTCCTAGTATCTCATACCACAAAATCTTAGCAGCAGCTGTCAGTTATGAGATCAAAAGGTGGAGTATATACGGATATCACTTTTGCTGACCAAAGAAACTTTTATGCCATGTTAAGGCTTCTTTGAAGTTAATAATTTTGTAAGTGAACAACCTCTAATGGCAGTGCCTAAATAATGGTACAAATGGCTTCACATTCTCTCAGAAAAGCTTGCATAGCATTCTCTTTTCCTCCTGTAGCCTTTTAAAAGACATCTTGCTACACCAGGCTAACAAAGAAAAATAAAGCCTCATTGCAAAAGACAGAGAGGTGTTGTGGGGTTTTTTTGGTACCTTCAGGAAGTGATGTGACACCAGTCACAGACTGAAAGCTGTGTCTCTGCAGGATGCATCCGCACGGTGTCTGCTTTCTATCTGACTGCCTTGCCAGTTTGCTTGATGTGATGCAGGCTGGAGTCACGTCTTTCATGTGAAGGGAGAGAACAGAAGAAGCCACAAGTATGGCAGATCATTTAACAGTTGAACAAACCCATCTTCTCTGCGAGGGTATGACTCCACAACAACCCTTGACCTTCTCAAATATAGTCAGTTTGTGCCTAAGATGTGCAGGGCAAAGAGATGGTTATTGCCTCCTTCCCTGGAGAGAGGAGGCAGGGAAGGCAGGAGGGCCTATCTTTTGGGCCCACAATATTCAGTGAAAAGTCCAAATTAATTGTAATGATGCCAGATCCTGATTGAAAGTAAAGGCCAATAGCTAGTAACACTGGAATTGCCCAGCGAGGAGGGAGGGAGGGAGGGAGGGAGACGTGCCACACACAGGCATGCTGACAGGTGAAAATGAATCAAAGTACAAAAGTTGCTAGTCATTTCGATATATCAAAAGTATATCCAGAGAGACCGCTGACACCCAGGGATACAAGCACAGGGAATATTTTATCCTTGCTCCTCACCGACAGAAGGCAGGAAGACGTGCAGAGCAGCACTAACTCTCAGTGTCAGGTACATGCAAACCTTCCTCTTGCCCTAGTTGCAAAGCCATCACAAGTTCTGAAGGTTTCCCCCAAGTCTTAAAGCAAAGCTTTGGCACCAGTGATGCAGAGTATCATGATTTATATTATATAAATATTTTTCCTATTTTTCTTCCTGCAACAGAAGTGTTGATGCTGAACCTTTGTTTTAAGAAGTATTTACTGATTCAAATTTTAAAAGTATGTTGGTCTTATCCTGAGTTTTGAGTGGATGTGGAAGCTCTGACAAAGTGGGATCCAATCTTTAATATACTCTGACAGGTATATGGACCATTGGAGCCCGTCTGGGAATGAGGTCCATGCTGCATTCCCAGAACTGGTCCTGAATGTCAGCACTTTTTTACTACTCCAGGTCTGATAAATGTCTTTGCCTTTCAACTTTTATTTTTTAAATGTTTTAAAATTATTTAATAGCTTCAAGGACAAGGAGAATGCACCTCCTTTTTTATTTTTTACTTTTCTATCAGATTTTTACAGCATTTCTTTAATCTATGGCACTCTACATGTGTTATACTGTTACAAACCTATATTATCTCACTTCTTTTAGCAGAGAGGCATTAATGGCAATGTCAAGTTTTTCCAGAGTATGTGCTTATATGGGTTTAATAGATGTCAGGGCCAGGAAAGCACATCACAGATTGCAAGTATGACCTCTTCCTAACACAGGCCATTGGATTGCCCTTTATTAATTCCCACTTCACATCTACTAACTGTCCTTGAGCTAGAATATCTCTTTGAGGGAAAAACCCAAATATTCCTATATACATTTTCAGTGATGCAGAATGTATTACCTGTCTGGATACATTGCTACAGTGACTGAATTCTTCTGTTGTTAAAAATGCCATTTTTGTTCTTGCCTGAATCTTCCCTGTTATGCTGAAGAAAAAGAAGATGTTCCTTGCTTTTGGATGAAACATAAGGGGAAAAAATGAATAGGAACCCCAAATCGCTACTAATTTTGGTCTGTTCCCAGAATACATAGACTGTAAACAACTCACCCATAGCTGTTTTTTTGTTATCTAAATAGGCTAAATTCTCAAGACATGCTTCTAACTCATTAATTTTTCTCCAGCCTCTTAAATTCCCATTTTAAAGGATAAGCCATAACAAGATGTAGTATTCTGATAGCAGTCACTTCAGTGCTAATTGCAAGAGAGAATGTAAATTCTCCTATCTAACACTCCCCCAGTTGCACATTTAAAGATGATGACCATTTTGACCATTCTTGTTACTTTGGGAACTGTAGTTCTCCATCATAAACCTCAAGTTGCTATCAGTGTTCCTACAATAAGATCTTCTATTCTGCAATTATGTCTTGTATCCTTCTTTTATGAGGGATATGATTTTGTACTTGGACATATTCTAAGAAATTCTGTTTCTTTGCATTTTTTGCCTCCTCATGGTGAAGCTTATATATCAGTATTTTCTATCATCAACTTCTCTTGGGCATTATTTTACTTTTCTTTCATCTTATATCACCTGAAAACTTTAGTAACATGATTTACAGGTATCTTTCAAGATTATGACAGAAGATTAATTTATTTAAATATGAGAAAAAATGTTAAATGTGCTCAGCTAAGAGCCAAGCCCTATGGGACCACAATAGAGACAGCAGCTCAGCAAGATTTCCTGTTTCTAAGAGTATTTTAGAACTACTATTTAAGCAGGGTTTGATTAATTTGGAATCTAGTGTGTTGATTTTATCCTATTCCAATTGATTAATCAAGAAGTCAAGATATCAAGTTAGAGGTTTTCCTTCTGCCTTATTATATTACATCAAGAATTTTACTTTTGCTGTCTAACTTTATAGTGCTGTCAAAACATATCCAGTCAGTTTGATGAATCTTTTCTTGGGTAAACTCTTTATTTCGTTATCAATCAGGATCTCTTACTAGTTATTCTACTGTTTCATCAATGATTCGTATCAGTCTAAACAGATCCATAATTGCTCCAGTCATGCTGTTTCTTTTTAAATAATTGCACAATGCTATCCCACTGCCAGACCACTGAAACTACCTCTGTGCCATAAGGCTTGCTGAAAACCTATGGTAATGGTGATGACAGTCAACACTGGGAACAACAGAAGCATGGACATCCACGAGGAAATCAGAGATACAGCAAAGTGCAGACACCTCTTTACCACTTTTTTACTCTTTTCCTATCACTCTCTAATCTCTTCTCCTCATTGTCCTTTTGTGTCTTTTTTCTTTCTTTTAGTGAGGCAGCTTCCCTCACCAAAAGAAATTTTCCTTTTCCAACCACCTTTTATCTGTTTTTACTTTCTTTTTTTAATTAAGAAAAAATAATCTTTTGTGGGCCCTTCATTTCATTGTATTCTGTTCCTTTCTATTTGCTGCTACCATTTCTCTGTTCATTCTAGTCTGTTTCCTTCTTTGGTGGTTTCATACAGAAAGTTTCTATCTCTCTAAACCCTTTATTTTCTTCTTTCTCATTCCATGCTTAGCTTCCTCTTGCAGTCTTTCTTTGTCCTTCGAAATAAACAGCTTATTCTGAGGTTTCTGTGCAACAAGAGCTAATTCACTTGTTATTCTTTCCCTTCCTGATCAGGTTGACTTTGAACAGTAGATTTTCATGGATTTTTTTATCCATTCTCAATATTTTTCTAAGCAGTATCTTGCTCTGAGAGACTGGTTTGAAATAAGTAGATACTAATATGGATGTAAAGCCAACAGATTTTAGCAACTGAGATTATCTTTGACCTCCTAATGTTGGTGATCTGTGGCAACTGTGAGAGAAATTGTGGTTCCTGAGTACTTGCATTGGGTCACTTATTTTTCTCCACAAGCTAGAATGACTATTGATATTCTGCAAATAATAGATTGTATTAATATCTTTATCCTCCATCAACTAAGTCAACACACTGTGTATGCAAGAATACTTGTTATTTTTTCAGATAACAAGAAACCCACACTCTGAATTTTTTGCAAAACAAGTTGAATGTAAAGCATTCTCTTTGAATAGTCAACATCATCATTCAGTTTCATTAGCTGTTGCATTAATTTGGAGATTTAATCATTTGAATCTATTGATTTAATGCTTTAATTTTATTTGTGATATAAATGTGGTTACTATATTGCACACCATTAATTAGCTCATTGGAGCAAGTCTAGAGGAGGCCATGAAAATGATCAGAGGGCTGGAGCACCTCTTCTATGAGGACAGGCTGAGAGAGTTGGGGTTGTTCAGCTTGGAGAAGAGAAGGCTCCGGGGAGATCTAATTGTGGCCTTGTGGTACGTGAAGGGGGCCTACAGGAAAGATGGTGAGGGACTGTTTATCAGGGAGTGTAGTGACAGCACAAGGGGTAATGGGTTTAAGCTGAAGGAGGGTGGATTTACATTAGATGTTAGAAAGAAATTCTTCCCCGTGAGGGTGGTGAGGCACGGGAAGAGTTGCCCAGAGAAGTTGTGGCTGCCCCATCCCTGGAAGTGTTCAAGGCCAGGTTGGACGGGGCTTTGGGCAGCCTGGTCTAGTGGAGGGTGTCCCTGCCCATGGCAGGGGGGGTGGAAGTAGATGATCTTTGAGGTCCCTTCCAACCCAAACCCTTCTACATTTTTTACAATGATTCAATGAAATGCAGAAGTTAGCTCAGTAATGTAGTGGAATAAGTCTATATGTGTTTGCTTGCTCTTTATACTAAAATACATTAAAAGATGGACAGACCATCTTCATTCCATCAAACTGAAGCAAGATTCATGTGCTTTTTGAGCACAGGTAATATTGAGTAAGCGATCTCCAGCTCAAGTGAGGATTCTTACAGTCTTGGGTAAGGAATCTGTGAGTCACATAGGTGTCTGCAGATAAATCCCCACAAGAAATACTGTGAGCAAATCACCTAATGTGGAGGTCATGGCTGCAAGGGCAACAGCAAATAATGGGTACAACCCAGTGAAATGCTCTTTTTTCCAGACCCTGCTCATATTTGCTTCAATACTAGTAATGTTCTTGCTGCTAAAATTGCCCTGTCAAGTAATTTGGAGGGGTGAAAAATTCAGCCGACCTGAATCGTTAGCCTTGCCTGTAAAATCACTCAGCCTTGTTTACTGTGTACTTGCGGGTGCACAGATCTAGTGTCATCACCCCTTCCACTCTGCCGTGGCATCGAAAAGCTGCAACACTGTCATTGTACACCCAGAGAACAAGTGGCAGCCAAACAAACACATGCCCTGTTCTCTGTTATTGCTTATGTAAAGCAGCTCTGATGGCAAAATGGGAAAAAAAGCGCTATTTGCTTCACTGTCTAATCAGGAAACTGCTCTTTTAATGAATGTATTGTTCAGCTCAGAGTACTTCTATTGAAATGAATTTGTTAGCCCCAGTAACACTGTTGCTCATCATGCAAATCGAATGGTGTTTTCCTTAGCTTCTGCCAGTTATAAAATACCAGTGCTTGTCAGATGCAAAGACAAATTACCTTGCCTTGCCTCTGGTCTTATAGAACAAGGGAGCGAGTTATTGTAGCCCTGAGGACTACCAGCTCTGTGTTGCACACCAGTGTCATTTCTCTGTGTTGTAGGTTAAACCAGATCTTTAAGTGTCAAGATGGAATTAAAATGCCAATTTGCTCTAAAATTCTTAAGAATGAGATTTCAGCTGAATATCTTGTGTAAATGAAAGTTTGGGGCACCTGGAGAGACAGGAGTCTAATGGATGAGAGATTCCCAGCCTGACTTTGGAAAGTGTTTAGATAAATAGGATAAATCACTCTCTGAAGCTGTGTTTCTCCACCGACTGTAAACAAGATTTAGACAACTTGATTGCTGAACAGCATCTACTTTTGATGCAGCAGAGGTTATGTGGGGCAACCATTTCAACAGGTTTTTATCGTTCACAGTGAATACAGGTGCAATGCAGACAAATGCTCTCATGAGTGTTACCTCAGTTCACCACAGATACTCAAGAGAGAGATGGAAATGGTTGTGTGAAGGAACAGAATTGCAGCAGCCAGAGTACCAACATCTTGTTTTTAGGAAACGCTGTCTATATTAGCCCAAAAAAGTTATCATTCAAAATCCACAAAGTTCACGAGGCTCTTTTTTATTGAATTTAGCGAGTTTCAGAATAATCTCAATGGTGGTTTTCACACAGCAAATAAACATTATGAGTTTTTTAATATATAGTGGATTTCCACACTCTCCTGTACAGTATTAAGAACCTGTCATTCTGAATAAGGCAAGGAGCATTTAAATTGACAGCTTTCTAGCAAGGTAAAAAATATGTATCATCCTTCTTATGTTTATAGTTTGTGACATTCTTGTAGCAGGGATAATTCTCTTAAAATATTTAACAAGGTCTTGAAACACATAATGCGGTGCTGTAAATTAATATTTTCTTGAAACCCCTTTCCTATGAAAGGGAGGACCTACCAGAAATTCAGAAAACACTGAAAGGTCCCACAGCTAAGCATTACTCCATCAAAGAGACCTCACTTATGGCCAAAAAATAGAAACTAGCATAGGAACTGCAGACTCCAGTTTCAAAGCCAACATAGCATAAGGTGTGTGGAAAAAGGGTGAAACATGTGAGAACTCTCAGTTGCAGCCATGAGCTGCTTGAAGGCAAGGTAGGTGAGAACAAATCAGTCTATGTGCATTATGCAGCTACTGAAATGTGAGATAAAGCTGGTGAGTGACGAAGAGCTTTCAGGTCATTAAACAACTGCTTGTGCTTAAACTCCTGCCATGGGAAATGATCTGGCAAGAATTACAACAGACATTTGTAATTACATACTTTGGTAGCCTGGTTAGCGGCTGCAGAATGGATAATACCAGCTGGTGAAGTGTTTGTTTCAGCCTGGTCCCATGATAACGTTTTAGATGTAGGTTCATTCTTCATTTGAGAAGATTTGACAAAGGCATTTCCTTTCCCACTGCGGGCTGTCAGAGCCCTTACATACCATTGGTTCCCTTTGACTCAAATGAAAAAATGTCATTAAGTGACTAAATACCAGCTCCAGCTCCCTGGGCTTACTTCTACGTCTCTCTTCCAGCTACTGTCCTTGCCCAGTAACATTCCCTGGTGAAGAGATGCAGCCTTCATGCTCCTGCATCACAGATGAATGGCAAAATAAGAGACTACAGAGGTAGTCTTTCCATTGCCAACCCAATGCCACGCATAAATGAAACACTTTGAAACACGCTGAAACCACTCTGTGGAGAGATACCGAGAGCAGACAGTGGCCTGAAAGGCCCCTCGCATCGAGTGGAAGTACAATACAGGACAGAGACCAGGATTAACATTCATTATATCCAGTGTGAATGCCTGATATATCTGAATCTTATGAATTCTTTGTTCTTCAATCCCCTATCCAGCCCTTGAGCCAGTGAAACTTTCTGGGTGAAAATTTTGTTAGAACTAGCAAGTTCTCAAGAAAAATGCTTGCTTTTTGAAAAACTATGGAGATTAGGACATCAGGGACAAGTAGAAGTGGAGTCTGTATTTAGTCCTGATGCCATGCAAGACTCCAGTTACACGACTGATAAGAAATGGAATCAATGCAGCTCTGAAATGTAGAAGTACCTTGCAGAAAATGAAAGAAAAAGATAAAGATGCAAGCACAGAAGATAATTTTGGTGTCTGCAAGAATGAATACCAGAAAATTAAAGCTGGAAACAGCAGCTGGTTTGAAACTTAAATTTGAGAACTCAATGCCTTGCTTTATTCTGCTGCCTCTAAATTGAGTGTCAGGGTTACACAGCTACCCATTCAAAAGAGATTATGTTTTGTAAATGTTATGTATACAGTTGCCCTGGCTGTGTTATCAGGAGAGCTAATAAAACTGGCAACCAGTCAGAGCTTAGCCTCTCCCAGCTATTGCCCACTAGAGCCTTCAAATCTTACGTCTTCGTCTCTTGTTTTGGGCCTCCTCTAACATTAAGTATACATCAGAAGTAGCTGAAAGCAAAAAAAACCTCAAAATATATTAAATGGTGATTTTCTTCTCTCTAAATTTGAGTCTGGAGCCAACAGTTTTATGGATCCTGCACTTTTGTTTTTTTGTGCAGCTGTGCTGCACAAGACCAGGAGTGGCTGATGTCGACCTGGGCTTCCCCCAGTGGAATCTCGTAGGGAGATTTCTTACCATTGCTGAAGACAAGATAATTGTAAGAATTTCTCCCAAATTAGATTGAGACCTTTCAAAAGTGAACTGTACTGAACAGAAAATGTAAAAAGGGAGAGAAGGCAGTTAGGGAATGACAATGATGTCCACCTGTATTATAGAACCTATCGTGGCCTGTATGATCTATTATGTGGATTATTTTACTTCAAGTTTACCCAGAGATCTGTTCCTGACAGTGGAAAATACAGAGTGGTTTTAAAATACTGCACGACTTCAAGTTTTGCAACAGTTACTGATGCAACTGGAGTATTCATCAGAAGTCCGTTCATAGCTACAGGAATTCACCTGCTCACCAAGTGCAATTTCTTATCTGATTCCTTCTCTCACATTTATATTATTTTATTGCTTGTTTTCTTATGCTTGGTAATGTGAAGTGGGATCCAAAGGGAGTGTAGGAGAGAATAAGGCAAATCTGGATCATTCCAAAGGGATGCACAAATACTGGAGTATTGCAGGATACGGATAAGTATCCAGGAAGGAGAAAGTAATCCCTCCACTGCTTCTTTGAGCTTCAGTAAATCTGACAGCATAAATAGTGAGGCTTCCTTGCATGGTACCAATGCTTTAAAGACATGAATACTTTTCATAAAACTTAGGTCATTCCATTAGCAAGGTGGTGACAGATCATATTGCCCCCTTCCATACACATGCACAAACACCTACGCATACACACACAGAGCTGGCATTCTTCTTTGGACACCTTGCTAGCTTGTATGAGACCTCCAGAAAGCCAGGCATTGAGGTAAGAAGATGCATGGTACTGCCAGCCTATCCAGAACCAGCAGCTGTATCCATGCCAAGGAATGGTCTCCATCCCAGCTATCGCTGTTAATACGTCTCCAGCTGCCACAGGACAAAAACAGAGCAGCCTGTTACTACCCCTCCCTCTAGTACTCACTCAGCCTTTGACTTAGACATTGCTCTCTCTCACCTCCTTTCCAACAGGGACTTAACTTGGAGAAGTTGGATATGCTGTTTACCATCTGCATGTAAGCACTGGATAGTTGAACAGTCAGGAAAGTGGTTTTTCTGTCCTATTACCTGGTCCACTGAAGTGTCTTCAATGTGATGCAGGATTCAGACCACCACACAGATGCCTGCCAAGTGCCACAGTTATTTATGGTTTTTGACATGGATGCTTCCTAGTGGATACACTTCCTTTTTGAAACTGAGTACTCTTTCAGTGTTTTTGATGTTTTTTGGCTTTTGTGTTTGTGTGTGTGTGTGGTTCACTCACTGAACTGAAAAATCAATACTTTACATGTTTCAGATCAGATGTAGAATGGTACCCATGCCTAACATCTTAAATAAAGTGTGTGGAGATAAGCTCCTGAATCCAAAACCATAGGCATGACTCAGAAGTTTAATTTTATCTACCTCTTTTTGACAAGTGTACCTAAAGACTTTTTTTCAGATGGCATGGACCTGAATTAAACCACATTTATTGCTATGATGACTTTGTTGTTCATATTAACCCTTCTGGAAAAAAAAAAAAAAAGAAAAAAAAAAAGATAATCCCTGTGACTAAACCATATCCCAGAATAGTGCTTGTAAGAGTAATGAGATCACTGCTTTTCTGACTCATATCAGATAAATGGGCTGCTGGAGAGAAGAGTTTGTGCTGCACTCCAACCAGTCAAGCGTCATCTGCAGTGATTCAGACTTCAGATAATTAGCTTGGTGTAATTATTTCAGGAATCCCCACATTGGGACTATTAAAGATGACAAGTTAACTACATGAGCCTGACAGGCAGGATCACCATAAGCTGCAAGCCTCCAACAGCATGTGTAACTTTGTCTTAAGGAAGCTCATCCACAGAGCACCCAGCACCAGGCTGAGACGGGAGCACCCCACCGGCTCTGTCCATTATCCTGCCCTGGAATAACTAATTTTTGAGCACTTCTCTCGACCGATGTGGAAAGCAAAGACTGTAAAACATTTTCCCCAGGCTTGTAGCAGGGCTCAAGTCAAGGGGATCTCAGTGTTCAGCCTCATGACCCACCAAGAATCCATAATGAGAGTTCATAAATACATTTTCTGAGCATCCTCAATGTAATTAACATATGCTTGTAAGGAAGGGACTCAGGAAGGAGAGAAGATCTGTGTGTTCTCCACTGTCATTCTGCTCACACCTCATGATACCAACATCAACTATTCCAAGACAGATCACAAACCTCCAAAGGGTCAGTATTTTTTGAAATGGTGTGAGACAGTCATATTTTTGAAAATTCTTTGAACATTGAAATCCTACATGTTCTGCCTGAATTTAAGGATAAAACCATTTTTCACCTTGCTTTGTCTGAGTTTATTCATAGACAAAATAGGAGAAATAATTCTTATATTCTTCCAAATACCAGAAAAATATCCAAAAGCATCTGAGCAGCAAAGAAAATAAGACCATTGAGGGTTAAGCCCCTAGGCTGTACAGGAATTCTGAAAATTTGTCAGATACCATTAAGTTGATGGGTTTTGAGCATATCGGTATTTTCTGAATGGAAATGCTATGCAGTGCTAAATGCAATTTACTTTTTGCCCACTGTGATTGATGTTTTCTGTTTACTAGACTGTCATGGAAACAGAGCATCAGTGATTCTGAAGACAGCTAACTGTCGCTGTGTTCCGTCCTGTTAGAAGGAATCCTGTAACCCAGAATTCAGATGAGCTTTGGGAAGACATGGGGAATTGCAGCCTCCATAGTCTTTGGGATGGCAAGGCTTTTTGTGTCGATTTAGAGAAACATACTAGAGATATGTGAGAAATATAAAAATAAAAGGCTTTGTGTAAGATTAGAAAGATAAAATCTTATCTCCCCAAGTGATCAAAGAAAGCCATCAAAGGTCCTTTGCCTTGCACAAAGACAGAAAACTTATAAACAGAACCATCTGTAATACGCATTTAAAGAGAAGAGGTTAAGGGTCCCTCAGAAAAAAATATTGACAGAGGCTGCTTGTACAGTTAGAGTCAAATAGAAGGTATGATTTTCAAGCAGGAGGTGGGCTTATCTTACGTAAGATTAGAAGGTCAGCTTTCTGCAAAAATTGAGAAATTTTCCATATTTGTTGAGGTTAAAATACTTCCATTTTCATGATGTAGCTGAACAAGTGATTCTTTTAAGTGGGATAGATATGAGGAACACTTGGTGACACTACTTCTCCGTATGAACTATTTTCCTGAATTCATGTGTGGTTCTGTTCACTCACGTGGCAGGTACAGAAGTCTTTGCAGACAAGAGTTCCTGCAACACACTTTTTGGCTATAATACCAATATCTGCTCACTGATACCTGAAGCAGGATTAACAGGGGGCTGAGTGGCAAGGTGAGGATATGGTGATATACCTTTCTGGCTGTTAAGGGTGAGGGGATAATAATTAACATCTTAGCACCACTCCAAGGAAAAAGATGCTGAGTTTCTGTAGGGTTGGTTCAGTGAGGTGGCAAAAGAATAGCTGAGGTACCCACTTAAACTCCTACAGATATTTTGTAGGGGAACATCTGATTTTCTGGATCACTCTCCATTAAGACTCAGTACCAGTCTATCCAGACAGCTTTTATAGAAAGAAAATTCACTATTTCACCTTTGACCCTCAAGGCAACAAGTGCTTCCCAGTGTGCCTAAACAAGGAAAAAACATCCCAGCCTGCATCATGGCCTGTGGAAGGATGTGAAAGGACAGTGGTAGGAGTATGCTTACAATCTTCATGGAGTACTTAGAGGAGGACAGCTACTGTGCTGGGGTGTTTTATAAAAGAAAGTTTTGAAGCTCAGGAACATGAATAATGCCATGACATTTCTGTGGCTAAATAACTAATCTCGAGGGGCTGGGTTTGTTCTTCTGCCCAGATATTTAAAGTGAACTATTGCTACTGAACTTTTCACTAGAAATTGTTTACCAAAATCTGTGAAAAAATAAAACCAATTATGTGTTTGAGTACTTTGTAATCTATGGATGGAGGAAAAAGTTGGAAGAAACTAATTTCATTAACTATTATAAATTATTCCTTCTTCTCTTGCCAATGAACTGCTTCTCCAGTAGCAGTTTTTAGGCCAAATCTTCATCTTATGACTCAAGACTATAAGGAAAATATGCTTCAGACAAAAGTGTTTTTCTCAGAAAAACTTCAGGAGGTAGTCTTCTAAAATGGAAACAAGAACACAAAAGAACAGACATAATGTAGCTTGTAATGCTACAGAAACTGTTCTTCAGAAGAGGTAAGATAAGTCTGCAGACAAGAACAGAGTGAAATTCATTTTTCTGTTACTTATACTTTCCCCTGCCCCTGTTTTTTCCCCTGTTTTATCCAGTTGTTATTTTAAATTATGCTCTTCTGACAGTTTATCTGTGTAGTTATTAAGATTTCCAGTCCTTTGGATATTTAGGATGTTCGAGAAAGCTGGATTGAGCTTGAACTTTGGTTAGCTCCTTTCAGAGCCAAGAGGTTCCAAAGCTGTGTAGGGTACTGGTAATGCAGTGACTGCATCAATCAATGCCCTTCAATATGCCCTCCTAGAAAGTCTACATGCATCCTGGCCCTAAGACGCTTATTCACTGAGGGAAAATTATTATCATCTTGGCCAGAACTTTAGGTTTCACTCTTATACTTGTTTTTTTTTACAAAAATGACCAAGTTTATCCTTAGCATAAATCAGGGTATTTTTATAGCCTTATTCCTTTCATTCTCATTTGCTTTTTTTTTTACCTCACTAAAGCTGCTCAAGCTATCGAAGAAAAGCAGAACTTTTGGTTATTAAATCAAAATTATTACCAAAAAATAAAATAAAAAAAAAAAGAGCAGAAAAAATATCTTCCAAAAAACCCTTAGGCACAGAGGGTTTAAAAAATATATTTAAAACATATATGATAAAGTGACAGAGACAGTAGTGCCTGATTGGTCCTGACATGAAGCTCCCAGCTGCACAAAATATTTTGGTAGGCTGACTGGCTCCTTCTGATTAGATCTGACAGATTATTAGAATAGTATTATGTGGTGGACTGTGAGAATAGGAACTGACACACAATTTCACAGTAAAGGACATTACTATCTGTTGCATGGTGCTTGATTTTATTAGTAATTTTTTCTCTCTTCTATCTATCTTCTTTTTTTCTTCCTTTTTTTTTTTTTTTTTCTCTCTTCTTTTTTTTTTTTTTTTTTCCCTCTCATTTGTTTTGTTTTGTTTCCCTGATCCTCCCTGAGGATGTGAAATGCAACTTGTGTATGCTCCGCATATGTTAGCAAGCTGGCAGCCGAGAAGGTAACATCTTGGTCATGAGTATCACTATGAGATGTAGAGGGGCACTGAACAATGTCATCCCATTTTCTGTGGTCCATCTATTGGGTTCATTTTATATGTACTGCAAAGAGCAAAGTTATCTGAAAGACAAAAGGAAATTATTAGGAATAGTAGCTGAGACTTATTTTGTTGTGTATAAGAACCCTGGGAGACATGGCAGGTATTAAGCCTCCATTTCCACTCACTGATAAAACTAGTAAATAAATGCACTGAGCCTTTCAAAGAAATCACACATTTTTAAAGATGTGAGAAAGCATTGAGAGAAGCAGTGTGAGTGTACCCTTTATGGTCTAACCAGTCTTTTTTTATGTATCCAGCACAGTACAACCACCATGGCAATTAAGGGACAGACAGCTATCTGGAATGCTGATGGTGACACAGGACCATTAGGAAGCCTGTTGCAGCTCTGCACCTTTCATGTTGCTCATCCCCTGCAGTCTGATTACTGATTTTTCCTCTCAGCACTTACTTTTACAATGCCAACCTCCAAGTTTGTTCAGATTGCCACCCCTTACTATAGGCTGGGCTCTCAGTGATCATTACTGTATGAGTTGCTTAACACTCCCTATTATATCCCTGCTTTAACAAAAACTTCACTGCTGAATGGAAACAAAATGCAATGAATCAAGCACCATGTAGAAAGCAATTGGATGTTATCAGGCAGTGAAATTCATACTATAAAACATAGGGGAAAATGGACCAGGTTAAGGCAACCTGCATTACATTTTGAGTAGTAAATTTGTCACTTCAATGAAACTCTTTTGATGTGCTTTTGCATATCGTATTTGCACATGTAGGATGGTACAACATGCAGGATGGGCATAATTAAATTTGTATCTTAGCTACAATAAAGAAAATGTGAAATCATTGGAGAGAAATGCTTTCTATCTTTTTAAAAGAATATATAGCACTTCACTTTGGCTTTGCAGTTCCCCAAGTGTGACTGTGGCTGCAAAAATATGAGAATCACAAAGAAAATACATGAGAGTGGCATAAAGATTCTGTGATCTGAGTTACTCATGCATAGCAATTCCACTTATTAATAATAAGCTAGCTTGAATGTGAGGCAGGGGATGGATTAGACGACCTCCCTAACCAATTTTCTATTATGCTAAAACCTCATGCTATAAAAATCTGTATTGTGCACCACAGGACTGTATGTTTTCTATGTAAATATTTTGCCTGTAGGGTTTCTATGGCTCAGTGTAGCTCACTGCTGAGCTGTAGCTCTTCTTCTCCCATCTTTATCAGACCTGGGCATTTAAAAAAGAGCTTCAGCTGAGGAGAGCTCCCAAGCTAGAAGGAGGTGTAAGGCAGTAGGCCACTGAGAAAACCTCTCACTGCATTTCGCTTCACTGCCAGGTTTGGACATTGTTCCCCTATTTTAAATCGGGAGGTCCTATTCCCCTTCTCTGGCTTAAACTAGCACTGAAGTATGTTTTGGGAAACTGAAGTACCAACATAATAACTAAAGATTAGTGGTTACATATAAACTGATTCCCCATTCAAGTTGAAAACTTTCATAAGACAGAAGTATCTGCCATCAGAAGATGGGTATAAATAGCATCTTTACAAATGTCACTTCCTTTGTGGCTTCACATCTGTTGTCTCACATCAGCAATGACGTTGTTTAGTGGGTAATTAGACCATCCACTCACACAATCTTTTAGCATTAGAGTTACAACACCTTGAGTTATTGAATCTCCTTCAAAGAAAGATCGTGGAATCAAGAGCTGGCACAGTCAGAGCAATGCAGATTTATCTGTATAGCTTGCTCCCACAGGACCTGATTTAATGTCTACTAAAGCCGGTGTAAAGGTCTCTAGTTACCTAAGGATGCAACGGTTCAGGCCTTTAATTTGTATATTAGTCTTTTCCACAGCTAGATGCATTTCAATGACAAACCATCACACACAGTTAATGCCCGGATTTCTCCCTGTCCAAGGAAACCTGCAGTACCTCTGGTGGCAAGCGAGAAAGAGAGCAATGTCCTGGGCGTTGTTGTGAAGGGAATCCAGACATGAGACATCAGAAAACCTTACCTTTTTCAGGAAATGGTGAGATTTTTAATCTCTAACACTATTCCTGTGGCTTCTTTTTTAATTACTGTGCCTGAAAAATAAAGAAATAACTTTTTTTTTGAAAATAAATCTTTCTACCAGCCCTCCTACACAGACCAGTTCCTTCCAGGACAGCTCTGCTTACTTCAAATTGCAGTGATATTCATGATAGGTTCAGTTTTGCTACATCCAGTCCCAAATAGGGAGGATCAGTGAAGGCAGAATCTCTTTCATTACTGAAAATTAGTGGTACGTTAAAGAGAAGAAAACATAAAATGAAGGTAAAAGGTAAAAACATTGGCAGTGATGAAGAAGGCACCTTCATGACTGAGAATATTAACCTAATGCTATTTTTAGTCTGATTTCTGGGTGTTGGCTCTGTAGGGACAAATTGGCATAGCACTCATTTAAATAAAATCAGTCTACGACAGAGCTGGGGGTTGGTGCCCTGCAGTGCCCAGAGCCCTCAGCAGTTTGTTGGTCAAGCCCTCAGCATCCTAACCCTCCTTCAAACATGCTGAGGGCAGTGGCATAAGAAGAAAGGATTTTCCTACATCTCCACGAGGAGGCATGCTACTGCCTCCTTTCTTGATACACATCCTTCCAGCTTCGCCTACTGCAGTGCAATGCTCACTTCTTCCCTCTATCAAAACTGAGGTGAGTCAGGTATGGGAGAGAGCAACAAAGTGATGCAGATGTGTGTGAGCCTGCATCAACACAAACTTGTTCATTGCTTCAGTTCCTCAGTTGGGCACAGCTGCTAGCATCTGAGAGCTTAAACACTCTGCAAAGTCTGTGAGAGATTCCGAGACGATGGACATCCCTCAGATTACTGCATGTACTCAGCAGTTCTGGGTTGTTATCATTGAATATTAGTGCATGTCAAGCAGAGGCAGCACGGTACAGAAAAGAATGAGAACAAAGTGGGAAGTCATGAGCTCTGATTTTCAAAATATAGAAAGTCACTCTGTGTTAATATTCCCATCAGCGTAATAACATATTGGCTCGGTGATCCACTATGATGTTGCAGTGATTAGTTAATATCTGTGCAGCTCTTTGAATTTGCAAGTCCTTATTCATCACTGTTCCAACAGTTTTATGAGTTGGTGCTAAGAATCACTGCCGAGTGCTATAAAAGTGATCGATATCACTATTAAAGCATCAAGATTCTTCCTGCAATCACTCACAGAGGATGAATATCTACAAAAATTTGAGGATCAAAATAGTTAATAGAGTGGATAAATTATTCAGAGATGCTGGCAATGATGCTTTCCTGTTAATTAATAGGATATCTCTAGGGACTTAACAATTGTCTCCCTGAGTAAGCTCCACTTTCAGTTGATGCTAAAAGCTTGTTATAGAATGGTTGGTCTCGTGAAATGTTTCATTAAAATATTTCAATTCTCATGGACCATACATATTTATCCTAAGAGAGAAAAAGAGAATTTTTATTTCTTTGTTTTGTTTTGGTTTTGGAGAATAGAAGACAGATATCTGAGGCAAATTCACATATTGTTCAATGTAAATCAGCTGTCACCACATAAAATAACCCAAACCTTCAAACCTTCAAATCTTTGAAGTGCTTCTGCAGTTCAGACCTGGATGGCTTCTACAGGATCCAGCGTGATGCTTTGCAGGTCCATGACTGTGGGGTACAGAACATCTGGTGGTTGTGAAAGACACTCTTGGCCAAAAGCAGAGCATTGATGTAACTGTAGCTCTGTTGTAGGTTTGGCCACTATGTTTCCTATTAACTGTTAAAAAGGAGACCAAAATCAGGCAGATATGTCCATGTCACTGGCATCGAGAGCCGCACCACTGTGTGGCTTCTGAAGAGAAGCAAGGAGGGACGCGCTTAGAGACTGAAGCATCTATTTTCTTCTGGCTTAATGAAGCCCACTGCAACCAACAGGAAACAATTTTTTTAACAGACCTTGTCTCTTTACTCCACCAGTAAATCTGTCCAGAGTGGTGTGCAGGGACATAGATGGAGAAAATTGTAATGCTTCTAGCAATGACCAGTTCTCTGGACAAAGAACAAGAACCTGGTTTTGGTTTCTACTTCTGCCATTTTAGCACAGTTACAGGAGACGTGGAGAAGAATGGGGAGAAAAAGACATGTTTCTGATGCAAGCCTATACACAACAACAACAAAGAAAAAACTTGTCAGGAGATGACCATGAAAAGACCTCACTAATAACAATCACTAGTGAAAGGGTATATTTATGTTTTCCATTTCCTTTTACATCTAAGGCAGATGTGATAAAAAACTACTTTATGTGATCGCTTTGTGCAATACAAGCTCAACTTTTGATACGTTTTATTTCTTTATTGAGAAATGATAACACAGTCATTGATTAATGTGAATTCTTGCAAAACAATACTTTAAAAAGTGAGAAAGCTTGTATGTATTTCAAACTGTCATGGAAATGAATGCATTAAAAATATTTTCCCTTTATTTTAAGAGAAGCTATGGTAAGGATGTAATATATTACCCTGTAACTCTGCAAGTAATTTTCAACACACCACCTACACTAAATGTATTAATAACTTCCCTAAGGTGAGTGTCATGCAGAGCAGAGACAAATGTTACTGATGTTTTCAACTTTTAAGGTTCTTTAGTCTGATTGGCTGAAATGTTTGCTTCTTATTTTCATGGCGTTAATTTTGCATGTTTCTCACTGTCAATATGTACCAGGTTAAGACTCCAAAACACTCTTGAGAACCAATGTTGAATCTGCAAATAATACATGTTTTATTTTTAAATTAAATCTGGATTGTCTTATTTTGCTAGAGGTATCCCCCAAACAACAGAGTTACAAAAAATGAATCTATAGCCTCAGTGAAACATTAAAAATCTTGAATACTGAAAATTATTTAACATTTTTAATTAAAATATATTGTTTTGTTTGCATTTTGAGTGAAATAAAAAAAATCACGGCTCATTTCCGTATTAAGTAGATAACTAATGAGTGTGAATATCTAGTGCAGCAAAACTATCTGTCCTCATGATCCCATGGGCCATAAAAAGAGAATTAGATAGCATCTTTGAATCTGCTCACTGCTCTATGAATAAATTCCCCTAGCAGGCCTTCTCATGATGATTCTCTCACTAAGAGAAGCTCCCTTTCTGACTGGCACGACTTGTTAGCTTTCTTGGAATGATAGTGAAGAATTATTTTCCTTCTGTCTCTGTGCATTCTGCTTTGGAAGTGACCTGGTCCTTCACTTATTTCATTGCTGCCTCAATTAATCCATCCTTCTGGAAATCTTAAACCCCATTACTGGCTCTCATCCACTCCTTAACCATCACACTGTTGACCAGAGGCTCACTTAAGTGTAGAAATTATAATTTCCATATAAATTAACCTGCAATCCTTCAATAGCACTTTTGACAGTCTAGTAATGTTTAACATGAGTTAAAAAATTGTTATGTCCTGATCACATGATTTCTTGCCAGGAGGAAAAGGAAGAAAAGCTTTTGACTTTCCTTACTGTCTTGGACACTGCCACAACTACCACAACATTAAAAATAGCAGAAAAAAAACTATCTTAATAGTGTAAATGACAGTATTCCAACTATGGTCTGTGCATTGCAAGTGAGGTAATATTCTTGCCAGGAATTTGAAACATTTGGATGTAGCATGATAGCATGTGCAAGTTCAATGTCACATGGAAGAACAAGCAAGATGTATGTAAAAGTGAAACATCCCAGTGAAAAATGCTCTAGTGGCTCACAAGGTTAACGATGCCTATGTAATAGAGAAAGGTTCCCAGACATTTGAGACTCCAGGACTTACTTCATTTCCACTGACTGCATGGGGCATCAGCCCAGCCTTTGACCACCAGCCTAACCACCTTTGCAAGTCCATTCTCAAGCATTCCCAAAATTCACCAGCTGAAGACCCTTGCCTGTTGCCCTTGCTGAAATTCCCTCTGCTCCATGCTACTCTAGGATGACACAAGATATCTACTGTTGCTCTTTGCTAGCTTCAGTTGCATTGCAGCTGGTAGGTGCAGTGTGGTGATATTATTGATAGAATAAATTTTAGAATTGCATGATGAAGTGCTTTAATTTTCACCTTTGATCACCTTCTCTCAACCCTGCCCACTGACCCACCTTTACCCTCTAGCATTTGAAACTTCTTAATGGCTTCAAAGAGCTGCAGAAAAAGGTTTCATTTTTCCCCTCATAGTATGTTGCCACACACCCCCCGAATTAGAGGGCTTATTGGAGCCTTCTTTGCGTGTCGTTTGGAAAATGTGCAAACAGACACATTAATCCCTTTCACTGGGAAGGTCAAAATGGCTAACATTACAGCAGATGAACTAAATGCTTACAATAAGGATCTCCTAAATCATCCAAACCTGAGCCCACTTTCTCTAAACTATTCAAAAGGACTTTCTCTCTGAAAGATTAGCTTCCTTGACCCTCTGAGGTCTTTTCTGCATCCACAGTGCAGAGCTCTAGCATGTCATGTCAGCTTTAAATAGTATGTAAATATATTCACACCCACCTGATGCTGCCAGAGTGATGAAAATGGACCTCTGCATAAATTAAAACAATGTCCCTTAGCTTCAGGTGTTTTGGCACTAGAATTGCTTAAATCAATATTTGAACATTTTTTAAATTATGTCTCTTATTAACGATAAAGACTTGCAATGTGTGTTTCACTTCAAAATGGATGGCACTATTTTTCTAGACATGTCCCCCAAACCAGAGTTACAAAACAGGAATATATACTTTCAGTTTAAGTATTGCAGTGTGACAGCTATATTTATTCTCTGGTGTACTATATAATGTTCATTTTTAGACACAAATATTCCCTTGATTTGAGAAGATTTTAGTTGAGTTGTTGAGGTATAACAACTTGATGGAAGGTATTTGTTTGGAAGTACTCTCCATTAGACGTGGCTGGTCTGGCTCTGACACCTGGAAAAGGTGATGAATACCCACAAGTCTATCTGAACAGTGTAGGCAGATCCTCTGTAAAAACCAAGCAATTAGGAGACATTTGACAATTCAGAAGGTGCAAGAAATTAGCTGATACTGTATGCGCATACAGTTACCAGGAGAAAGCCCAAGAGCACAACTATTATTTGAGTATGACAATTCAAATGCTGAAGTTAAATTTCACCTTGCTGAACTTTATTTTGCAAAACCTATTCTCTATGAGGGCCTGCTTTTGAATTCTTGCCAATGTGATCTGAAAATAACCAGAATTGTTGACTTTCAAAGCAAGTAGCAAACCTTTTCCATTCTCATGGGTGTTCGAGGTGAAGAGGGATAGCGACTGTTGCTCATATTCATCTTTAGCCATGGCTGTGGGCATGAGAAGAGATGTAGCTCCTGATATGTTTCTATACTGTGTCTATAAATATATTTTAAATCATGCAACTGGTACTTTTTATTACTTTTTTATAGTACTGTAAGTCAAAACCAATAATGAACAGCTGGTGGCTCAGACTATTTATCCACAGAAAAGAATAAAAGCCATCAAGCCTTGTGTGAGTTATCTGGACATGGGATCTGGAAATGAGGGATGGTTTCTGGTCATGTCTTTGTCCCTTCCTTGGCTTCAGTGGCTAGTCAGACTGAGGGAGTAAACAAATTTACTTTTCTGAGCAAGAGTATCAGGGCAATCCAGAAGAGTGTTGTTTTCTTCTTCACCTATCGGAACAGTGTTAATTCCCACTCTAAGGAATAAAAGGAAATTATGGATGTTATCTGTTTTTATGCCTGTGAAGGCATCCTACAGAGAGGATCAGGCTTGTGTCTGCATGTACAATATGATAAATATCAGATGAGACCCCTCAGAGATGGACACCCAAGAGAGGTTTTAGAAAGCGTATGGAATTTTATGTAACCTGATACATTTAGAAGGGGAAAACATTTTCAAAGGAAGATACTGGAGTTCTGGGGCTAAATTCTGACTTACATGCACAGTTTCAATGAGTTTGAAGACAGTCGTGTGTGTCTGAATTTCCTGAGGGTTGAGTCTGGATATATTCCAAGTGATAACTGATTGTTAAAGGAGGAGGCCAGCACTAGGCTGATTATTCTTCTTGTCACTATTATCCAAGCTCCAAAAGCCTCTGGGATACACAGATAAGGAACTGGTATGAATGAGTCACTGAAGGAAAATTACTAGTCAAAGAAGAAATTACATTTCAGAATTGCTGAATTTATTTTTGACTGAATGAGAAACACTACACCAGCAGGTGTGCCATGTGCATGGAAGATGCTGTTAATTTAGCAATACCAGTGTTCGCTTTGCAAAGAGTCCACGTGGCTTCCCATGCGTGGCTGAGCCTCCTCAACTGCTCTTTGTTAAGCTTCGGTTTTGTTCTCTACTGCAGGCAGGCTCTCTGCTTCCACAATAGCACAGCACTGCAGAGTCACTTTTGGTGGATTAAAGCAAATATATAAACAACACAGCTTATAGCACTCTTTCTGAACAGCCAGGAAAATCCTGCAGAAGGCATGTCCTGTGGGGGAGAGGACTGTTGTTTAACATGGAAACTTGCTCCAAGCGGTTGCACATCTCCATGAGCACGGCAAAGGTGGCAATTCATGTGTTTGAGATGGGTGATGCGATCTGCTCGTGCCTGGATGCAAACCTACCATCTGTTGGATAGCAATGCCATGTTGCTGCTTTCTTACTGTGTTACCATGAAGAGACAGATTAGCCACTTTGCCGGTTGTTATTGCTCTTCAATTAAAGTCTCTGACTCCACGTCTATCCTGACATTATTTTTAGATAGCTCCATCTCTTCTCTCAGCTAATCCAGACTAGTAAATTGGTAAAGACATGGCACTGCTGGCAATAATTATCTCTGCTTGTTGTCTCTTTTTTCTCTTCAGGATCATCAGCCAATACCACTAGGAAGCGTTACCTGTGCTGTGGGACTCAGAGAGGTATGGTACTGTTCTTGGTGAACTGGTCTTTTCTGTTCAAAACCTCTGTAGGATTTCTTTTGAATTGGATAATTTATATACTGTGTTTCAAGGTTGTAATTGGCCCAATTCAGCTGTCATTTTAGGGGTGTGATGGGTACAAGGAAGGAAATTCTGAATAATTTGTAGGCTGTTACCTCCTCGTTGCACATGTAGACATGAGAGACTCACTAGAAAGAGGAAAAAGACCTTTTAAGTATGTATATAAGTATATCATCCTTATTTTCAGGTAAATTTGTTTTGACCACATGTACCCCTACTGTAGTCTGCTTCGGTTGTTGGTTGATTTTGTGGTTTCCATCCACAGGTTCCCCAATAATGGAGATTTACTCACACAAATTGGAGAATGAAATTCACTTCAGCTCTGCTTTTGATGCTCCCCTGACTACAGCACTCTCCCAACCCCATGCATAAAACCTCCAGGACACCAGAAGCAAGAGTTCCTATCTTCCTATCATCAGCAGGGTGCCTGTTTCTGGACTGACTGCAGACACCCACCTTGGGTCCACAACTGGAATGGGCATCCTCACAGAATGACAGACCAGCTTTTGGCTCCTCACGCCTGCTGCCCAGAGGCTGTCTGTGGGAGAGGGATTAAATAGTGAAAAGATCTGGCTTTCCAGCTGAGATTCGCTGGCCACCGCAGTTGCACCGTGTAATATTTCAAAAGTTTCTCAGATTTAGACCAAATTTCTCTGTTATTGCAATGGATGAAAAAGGAAACCTATTTACATTTGACTTATAGTTTAGCTTCTGCTTCTCATTTAAATGGCAATTACTATTATTTTCTCCCACCAAATGTGATTTTCTATGGGCAATGTTAACCCAAACACTTTAATATATTTTTTTATGCTTTGGTCATATTTCTCCTTGGAATCTTATCTAGAAGTCAATGAACTTGAAGGACATACTCCAATGGAGCAAATTAGAATTCTCCCAGGGTAGCTTTATTGTCGTTATTGTTAATAATTTTAGTGCTATATTGTCATTAATGTTATATTAATTTATATTGTGCTGTTATAGTTGATGTCTTGAACATCAAACAAGCAGAATGAGTTATTAAAACAGAACACTCACTTCTGCTATTTGGATCATAAGCCAGGCTGTATCTAGACTTGGACACCTTTGATCTTTTTTGAATTATCTATTTCAGAACTTAGCACAAGGTGAATATATAGCCTATTTAAACAGGCTGAGTTATTGGTGCTTCTCTGCACAAGGGAGCAGATTTGGAGTTGTCTCGTGCTTGTTTTGGGGATGACCTGACATCACAATGTACTTAAGCCATCTAGCCAAGACTGAAGAAATTGAGTGTATTGAACTAGCTGTACTAGCTCTCATTTTCACTTCTGAGCTGATTGACAAGAGAAAGAAAGGAGAAGCAATCCCTGAAATTTAAGAGGATTTCCCACTGACTGGCAGATGTAAATCTGTTTTGTAGCTGAGAACATACTTTTTGTTGCAGTCCTTACCCTTTCCCTGATATAGGTGAAAAATTAAATGAGGATGAATTGTACTGGTATCAATTTTAAATTCCTGTGATTCTCATCTCTGCATTTCTCTCCAGTTTCCACAGATGAAATTTAACAAAAACAAATGCTGGATTCTGCATCTAGGATGGAGTAATACGAGACGCAAGTATAAACTGGGGGGAGGAGTGGCTGGAAAGCAGCCCTGTAGAAAACGATCTGGGGGTGCTGGTTGACAGTAAGTTTAATACGAGTTAGCAGTGTGCCCTGGCAGCCAAGAGGGCAAACTGCATCCTGGGGTGTCAGACCTCATCATGCCTGTCAGTGTTTGAGAGGCATTTGAACAATGCCCTTAATAATGTTCTTTACATTTTGGTCAGCCCTGAAATGGTCAGGCAGTTGGACTAATGATACCTTACAACTGAAATTATTCTATTCCATTCCATTCCATTCCATTCCATTCCATTCCATTCCATTCCATTCCATTCCATTCCATTCTATCCTATCCTATCTTATCCTACTCTACTCTACTCTACTCTACTCTACTCTACTCTACTCTACTCTACTCTACTCTACATCCTGAGAGGTGTTTAGTATTGATGGCCTACCTCACAGACTGAGTCAAAGCCTACCAAAGGCATAAGAAGGCTCTCTAGTAATTTCAGATGGGTTTGGATTAGAATATGGATTACAAAACCAGCCTCTCATATGGGTTTGATTTTTTTTTTATAGTCACTACCATAACTTATTACTTTATTTAACATGTCACAATGAAAGACCAACATATACTTCTGTCATACAATACTCTTCACTAAATTTTTGTTTGGATTCGAAACCAGTTCAAGACCAGATGTCAGGTAAAGAAAAGTAATTTATTCTACCATGTAATTCCCAAGGGGTTTTTTGTTTGTTTGTTTTTCTACCAAGGGGAAATCAAGTCCAGCTCTTGAGAAAAAGAAATTATACCATAAGCACATGAAAGAAAAGTTTTCTTTCATGAAACTTAGTATGAGCAGATGTTGATTCTGGACATGAGAAAGTAAATAGACTTGCTTCAAGTTCCATATCAGGTTTTGTCTATTATTTTGTACTGCCTTATTCAAAATTTAATTCTTCCTGGGGGAAAAAGCCCAGGCTGTCTTATTTATAGCTCTGTCACACACAGATTAGTTTGTTAGTTTGATCTGGATTACAGTTTATGCATGTTACCAACTCTTTGCTAGAGATGTTTGTGTTTTCTCTGTCATGGTGACTTAAGCATATACCATACACTGCAGCAGCACAAAGCAGCTTCTCAGAAAATTCTTCACTGGTGATAATGAAAAGAAGACTTTGCATGGGGCAAATGAGAGCCATATAGCAGTCTGACTAGCTCTGATTATCACTCAACTAGCTGCCTTGTAAGAAGTGTCTTCAAGAAAAAAAGGAATTTAGAAAAATCAATGCAAGTGTAAGCAGATAAAAAAATGTATTCTTCCTAGTACCTCAGGCACATTTTGCTAATATTACATCTTCTGCATATACATGAAGAAATAATTAACCCTTTAGTTTGTGTATTAAAACTTACTCGTTTTTGAAGTCATAGTATTACTTGATAATAGTGATAAAATCAGTTTATATGCTATAGATCTTTTGTTAGAAAAAATATATCGGAACTGAGGATGCCTGATCATTTCCAGGTCTGAAGGATACTGGCAATGTTGTTGTACTCGACTATTTTTAATCAGTCATGTTTTCTGTGCCTTACATAATGATTGTCATGCACACTTTATCAATTTTGAGCCTTAGGCCTGTATTTGTTGCAGAGTTGGAGTTCTGTATGGTATGCATTAAATAACCTTTGAGCAAGGAACATAAAACATATCAGCTAGCTTACTGACATTGATAGTGTGCAATGAGTGAGAAAACATTTGTATCTGAAATTATGCATATGTACCACGTTATGTCATACATGGTATGGCACAAGGAGCCACTGCTCAGCCTTGTAAGCTCATTTGAGATCCCTTAATTATGAGATCTGTATTACTGTTGTTTCCAAGCTGCAGTGCGTTGTCTCAGGAATCATTAAGTCTTTCAAAAAGCAATGTATGAATAATACAGAGAAAGCAGTTTTCGGTTAGAAATTAATTCCGTAAACATTCAATTTTTGTTTGGATTTTCCAAAGGAAACTGATGAAAAAGACAGAAATGGCTGGCACCTTTGACAATAGGTCATATCTGTCACTAGCTGTGGCTAGCACAGAGGCTGTGTATTTAAGAGCCTGATGTGGGCTACAGAAAGACCCTTGCAATGTCTTGAAAATGTTACATATGACCACAGTGTTGAAAAGGTATCAGAAACAGATGACAGGAATTTATATCCAGCACCGTTCCCAATATGAGGAATTGCTCTTATCCCTACACAATGAATTGGAGACTCTGTGTAAAAGATTGATATGAAGAAAAAGGCAATGTGGGGTTTCAAGAATAGACTTCCAATATGGTTTTGAAAGCATTTATGATGTTTAACTCTTTGAATTCAAGGACCCATTCCCCTGAGCAGCCTTTGAGAATCACAAAAGTTTCCCAAATATCTTTGAAAGTCAGATATTAGCAAACTGCAAGAGAGTGAAATTCAGGTTTCTGATGTCATAAGTGGTAGCAAAACACCCAAACCATCCCTCAGCTTATCTTTTCTGGAATACAGAGAGAAAAATAAAGAGAAAATAAAAATAAAAATTAAAAAGAAAAAAGTAAAAAGTAAAAAGAGAAAAGGAGGAAAAGAGAAAAAGAAAGAAAAAGAAAAGGGAAGGAAAAGGGAAAAAGATAAAAAAATGCTGAGGAACCATTGTGCAATCTTTGCTTTTTTTTTTTTTTTTGAAGTTCCTTGAAGTTTTCTGTGGAGAATATTTGGCTTCAGTAACATTCAGAAGCTCTCAAGAGACAAAGAATTCAAGTGCTTTGATTCAGATTTTAAATGAAGCACATCTATGTTTATCAGTACAAAGGGGAAGGAATCTGCTCCTAACAGCAACACAGTACTTGATTAAAAAAGAACGCAGAGTAATACTCCAGAGTGAGACACATTGATGAATAATGAAAAAGGAAAAAAGAAATACAGATCCAAGAAAGAGTTTTCACAGTGAGTTAGCTACATGGGATGTCAATTACACTCAGAAGCTATTCACGTGTTTTACATACTCTAGGAAATATTAAGGAAAAATCAATCCTAAATACGAAATGACACAAGGCATCCACTTTTCTTTAGAAAAACTGTTTCATGGCTTCTGTTCTTCATTCTTGTCAACTGCAGTAAAACAATTAGATATGTAATACATAACCCTATTAATCACACCAGAGGAACTGTGTGCTCTTTTAACTGGAGTAAGGTTTCTTTTAATGAGATGTTTCCTTTTTCTGTTAATTAAATGTTTACAGCCTCTTGAAGATGTAAAGTCAGTAACAAAGGACATTAGTAGAGGATAAAGCTATTCTCTAGTTCAATGTCTTGCATGATCACAGAGGCATAAAATACTGAAACGTGGCTTCAGAAGTTATAGGGAAAAACATGGCTCCATTTCACCTGTTGGGCTTTCTGCCAACACTGTACGGGGTTGGCTACAACTAGTAAGGGCTACACACTATTTCATGGCTCTCACCAGCATTAACAGTGGCGTGCATGCGCTAGAACCTGCTAAAGACCAGATAAAGCTGCAAGAATTTACATAAACAGCAGCAGGGACTGCAGCTCTGAGGTCTACAAGAACCAAACATTTGGTTCCATCTATTCATATTGCCCAGACTGTCCCACACTTTCATCTTCTTTGTATAAAATTCTTTTACATCAAATTATTTGCTCCTCTTAGCAGAGTGTGGGTAGACAGGTCTCTACATTTGCTGCGGTGTAAGGTCTACTGGGTGGGACTGATTCTCACTCTTTAGAGAATCACCACCTTTCTCTATCTCAAAATGGCTGTACTCTGCCAAGATTCCTCCTTTGGATTGCTACCACTTCTAAGAACTGTTTTTCATTTAAATTTAACTAAGAGTGCTAAAGCTGCATTTGCGTCCATGAAACAAGCTTGCACAATCTCACCTGCTTGATTCTTAGGCAGCTGTCAACAGTAGAGAAGTCTCGGTGGGGATGTCAGAAGTATCAAGAAGATGTTTCAGCTGTTAAGGTCTGATTGATGTCACTGACTGAGTGAGAAGGAGATCCCTAAGCCTATATTTGTAAAATCAAATTAAAAAATATACAACTAAACAAAAGGAGGGGAACTCTATAGCAAATGCAGTAAAACCATAATGTACTTTGAAATTAAACAAAACAACACGCATGACAAACATGACTCGCTAAGTAGAGAGCATGTTATATTCTTGCTGTGGGCAAGAAATCCCACTGGAGTATTGGATCCCATAAACAACACAGTTCTCTGCAGGAGAATAGTGAACATATCAAGGCCAATGATGTGTAATTAAGCAGCTATGCAAGAGTGGGAGGTTGTGTATTCTCAAACACATAGTGAGAAAAACACGTTGCTCTGATGTATGGACTGTCTGCATACAAGTGAGAGTGCTCAAGCTTAGTGGGGATTAGGTAGAGGAATTAAGACTACAGTCAAATGTTTAAGGTAAAGCATATGTAACCATTTAGAAAACAGGTAATTGAAGGGGAGTTGGGGAGTCTTTTAATCATATAAGATGCAGCTTGCCCAGCTAAGGGTAGCCAAAATGCTAAATTTGGTTACAGGTGCAACAAGATTAGAATCAGTAGGGACGAACTGACTAGAAGCATATTGCTTATTTCTGAGGAGAATGAACAGAAAAAGGGAAGAAAAGCAATGAAAAGGTGAGTGTAGATATTGGAGGAAGTGGAGAATGAGGTATAAATTCAAGCAGACAAGAAAGAAAGGTGGACTTTCTGATGGTAGGGGTGCAACCACCTACAGCCAGCAGTGCCGCGTACCTGCAGCCCCAAGCCCACGAGGATGACAGAGGGAACCCCAATGGGCAACCCTGTGGAATCTCCATCAGTCCTGTGCCTGGAGGGCTTGGTGTGGGACAGTGGAGCACAGGACAGAATTGAATCCTAATACGAATTGTACTGGGAAGGAAAGGGTGGCAGGATTGTGTTTTAATAGCAGCTGTGTTCAGTTAACAAGATTTAAAAGTGATAAATAGCAGCTTCATAATTGTGCATAATAATGTGCAAAATGATGTAATTGTAAATTGATAACAGTGGTGTGTCCATTAGTTAATTAGGTTATTGACTTTTTGATTTTTTAGTTTCTTAGCAGCTTGTTGCTAAATCAATAAACATTATCGACTCTTGTACCAGTTACGTTTCAAGGCTGTAGTCTGAAGGTGGAGAGTTGGACCACACGGTACCAGTTATCTCATTATTCTCATTTGCAGAGTGGACTTCTCTTTAAAAAATGTAAGTGTGCAGCTCTTCACACAATCTCACACTATTCCTATGTTGCAGGTCCTAATTCAGGTGTCTCAGCTGGGTATCTTACCTCCAGGGAGGAGAAATCTGATTTCAGCATTCCATGTAATTGGAAGAGACGTGCTTTTTCTCACTGCCTAGTACCAACCTGCTGTACGTAAACCAGGAATTTTGCTGCACCTAATGCAGATTCACTCTGTTTTCAGATATATATGATTTGGGACACTCTAGTGAACACATTTTATGAGCTGCTGATAGGAAGAAATTTACCTGCACAGAACCGTTGAGTAATTTTGAATTAGCATATTTATTTAAATCAAAGCATATTCACAAACAGATTATACATTCAAAAGAACAAACACATTTAAACAAAAAGTTTGGCACAATGTTGTTTCCACTTTGTATTTGCTCAGATGTTGAATTTTACAATGGCACAGATACCTCTCCAAACTTATTTCTCTGGAACTGGATCTTTAAAAACAAGTAATCTTCATCTTCAATAGACCTGCCTTAAAAGTCATCATAGATGGGGGGGAAAAAGGACATATTTTTATAGTTTTTCTATGGATATTTTCTGCATGGGTTCTGTCAATTTGAAAGATGAAAAGAAAATTGATCCAATATTACTCATATTAATTTTGGCAAATCCTGAATTATAGTTAATAATTATAAGCAGTATCGCTCAAAGCTAAGATGGACATTTGATAATTTATTTTTCTTGCTAGAACTTTTCAAGATATATGGGAAAGACAGGCTTGAGCATTACCTCAGATATAATCAGAATCAAAAATTTCTCAAAATTACTGCAAGCAAGAACTTACTGCAAAGCATTGTGGGTAAAAGCTTGTAAATTATTATTTGGAAAGCAAGGTTAGTTTCTGGAATAAGTTTAAAACTTTACAATATTCACAGAATTGTATGGCTCCTTAAAAAAAAAAAAAATCCTTAAAAGCTGTTTTTATTTTTGTTACCAGGTAATTTTAATTTCACTTTTATTTTTCAGATTGGGTCATCGAAGTAGCTTATAGGAAGTTTCATAATGCTCATATTGCTTGCAAAGAAAACATTTCCCTGCAAGGACATCTGCAATGCTGCTTTTCAAAAATTTGTCAGCCTCCAAGAGCCAATGTACCAAAGTGGAGAAATTAGTTTTAAAAGCCTGTGAAAGCATTAGGTCTAGTATTTCTGCAATTAAAATGTAAATACTTCTTGTATGTTCAGGTATTGCCGTTACTATTTTCATAGACTTTCTCATGATTTTTAAGGACTTCTACACACTTTTTCTTATTGGATATGTTAGTACCTTTATACCAGCCCAACCTGCCATACAGATCAATGTCTGCAGTGCACATAAATGTATACCTCTACATCATCAAAAATTAATATTCCAAGAATATACTTTTAGCACTACAAAGTAGTCACTTAAAGACTCTGTTAAAATATCATTCTATCCTTTTAGAATAAATGTTCAAATAACTTTTTTTGCAGTTATTCTCTGCCTCTTCACCTCTGCATCCAATACAGATCCACCAGTTTGTTTTTCACTCCTGGTATTCTTTGGAAGTGTAACTCTAGCACAAGGGTTTCTGGAGACATTGAGATAATGCGGCACTGACCAAAGACTAAACAGGCATCTCCTTCCTCATTCAAAGTCTGGGTTGCTTTTGTCATATTACAGGAGCATTTCATGTAATTATCTCATGCTTCATCTTAATTTTATCACAAAATCCTTTTGTCTCCTGCTTTTATGTCACTTCTCCTTTCTCTTATTTTCTACCTGTGTAAGTTGTAACTTTGATTTTTCTCTTTATGATTTATCATGCTTGTTTTCCCTCCCTCTTTGCCTCCTGTTTTTGATCAGGTAGTTATGATCTGTATTCTCAGTCTTTGGTTTAACAGTTCTGGTGGAATTATTCCTGTTCTGCAAATCTGAGTACTGTGATAAACAAATAGCAATTCATATTGCTCTTCCTACTGTCGCTGTGCTTCACTGATAATGAAAAAAATCACTTTTGAAGTCCTTGAATCCCCACTGATCATTTGCGAATGGGCACTCCATAAACATGAATTGGAAAATTTGTCAGTGTTGGAGTATAAAAGAAAATATTTTGTTCAGGTAATTCAGATGGTCTCACAAGATCTTTTAATATTACTATTGCAGATAATAGGAAAGAACCCAATATACTTCAGAGGTTTTTTACTTACTCTAGAGCTGGGATTTCTTGTCAGATGGATTTGTGCTTATGACTAATGCTTCTGAAATTTAAGAAGTGTCCTTTGAAATTCTCTAAACTGAAAACATCTGTGGCTATATCTACCTAAAATTGCATAGGATACACTCCTCTTCTGGAAACCTAAAAATCATTCTAACTTTAACATCTTATTGTCAGGCAGTTGAGTTTAACTATCTGCAAAGTGGAAGTCACATGAGTGACAATATGACCTTATCCTGCTGGAAAACTTTGCCAATAACAGCTATAGAAAGAAGCACCCTTGAAAAGTAATTTAATTTTTATGATAGGGATTGACATGGATCTTTAGGAAATGAGACCTGCTTTCTGCAAGAAATCTTCAAAAGTTATTCCTGTCATTTTTTTTGTTCCACCATGTTTTCTTCTGTTGCCAGTTAAAATTTTTAAGCTTGTATCCAGACATTTTGTGTTCACTGTGTGCTTTTGTCAGGGCAGCTGCTGCTTCAGGAGCAGCAGGTTAGCAACTGGCAGGGACCCAGGAAGGAAAGTACTTCTAAAGAGACACAGCCCACTGCAACACGACTTTCTCAAGAGTGTTGGTAAAGTCCTTTGTACTTCTGACTCATTCCTAAGATCATGGATCAAGACAGGAGAGCTGACTTACTTATGTGATGACTACCCATATAGACTCATTTTAGCTCCTGAAGCAGCAGTAGAAATGAAGAACACGCTACAGAACAACAAATTGCATTACATTTTTACTTTTCAGTGCCTGGGTAGCCGGTGACTTCAAGACTTACACAGCTGTACTCAAGCCTGATGCAAAACTTTAGGCAACCAGGATATGGTGACGTCAAAAGGTAAGGCACGCACAGACTGCATGTACCTTTGGGGTTAGACAGGGACTGCAAGAACTCTTTGTCCCTGATACCCATCACAAGTGAGATTCACCTTGAATCTTCATTAAATATCATGCCATAAGTTGCTGAGGAAGTCATTAGGCTGTGTTCGCTGCATCAGTTTCTTTACCCACTTGTTCATTAAATGAGGATTACCCTCCTCTCTATACTATTATTTCATTAAGTTATTTCATTTGCAAGTTGCTTGACTACATGGAGACTAATTTTAAAATTTGATATAAAACAGACACTAAAGCTTAAATTTAGCAACGTATTCCTCTCTCTACTGGTTCAATCACTTCTAAATTTTCCAGTTCATTTAATTTCTCACTGCCTTGTTCTAGCTCAATAGCAATCTTTCTACCAGGTTGTGTTCGCTGTTTAAATCCTAGTGCTAAAAACATTTTTGTCAGGAAATCTTCCAGTGAACCCAGTTCTTCAGAGTAATATTAACATCTTTTCACTAACTGCTACTATTGGTTATACAGTTCTTTGGTCTGTGGTCAGGTCTCTAGCTTTGTCAATCTAAAATATTCCCATACACATTATGAGATTCACTGTTAATCTACTGGTGCCGCCTTCTACTTCTCCAGTATCAGATTTCTCCAGCATTGCATCTACAAACAGCTTCTGATACACCTGACAACATTCTTCAACAGCTTGTATGTCTTTGTTCATTATATAAATTCTTTCAATCACAAAAAATATACTGACATTTCTATTCATGGAAATAAAATTCTAGACTTTTTTTTTAGAGAAAATTTAGGTAATTGATCTGCCCAAAAAGAAATCAGAGCACCTGGCACATTATCACATTCTCAGCTATTTGTTTTCATGCTGATCACAGTTTTAGCTTCATCTTTTGCAAGCAGTGAATATCGTGAAAATAAATTTGTATTTGCATAACTGTATGGGATATGGTGGCTCTTGGTGTGAACCTCTTTGTGGTTATGTAGATACATGTTTCTACAGATGAAGAATTCTTTTTTTTCTGCTATTCACTATGTTTATTATGCACTGTGTTCCTGCCTAAAAATGTAATTAGTGTAGCTGGAAACAGAAACAATACTTTTTTGACTTAAATAGCCAATCAGGAAGTGTAAATAATAAGTAATGAATAATGACTAGTCAAAGTAAACAATAGGTAAATAATTGAAGGTTGAAATCTGTTTACATAAACTGTTGGCTGAACAATTACCAATGACAAATACTTTATCAAACTAAAAAATAGTTCAATAGATAAGTCATAAAAAGAACTAACTTCATCAGATAAATTACAGGAGATACTTTTGCTATGAAATCTATTGTTACCAAATGTTTGATAATACACACCAAAATAATCCGAACTCCTCACACATTTTTGGATTGAAAATTAGCTGTAACCACTCGGGACGGGAGGCGGGGAGGGGATGGGACACATGGGACAAACACCACCCAAAAACCCCCAAAACCCAAAAAACAGAAAACAAATGTAGTACTATTTCAGATGGCTTAATGAAACTGCTACTCAATGTACAGCATAAGTAGCAAACAAATACAGAAATTAAATCATTAGGATGCATAAAGAGTGAATCAGAAATGAATACTGGGAAGTTCGTAACATCACTGTACAAATTGCTTGTGAGATATCACTTGACATTTTCCATTCAGTTTCATCATCATATCTCAGAAAAGATATCACTGAAAGTGAAGGGTGGAGAAAGGACTGACAAAATATTATGCATAATACATAATGGAAATACAGTGATTTCCACAGAAGGAGAGATTTAAAGATTGAGTCTGTTCAGTTTAGTAAAGACATGACTGAAAGTGGGCATTTCAGGAACCTAGAAAAAGCTCCTAGTGAATATACAGAGACTGTAAATCTGATATCCAGCACCTACTGTCCTCACATCTCAAGAAGGAGGAGAAAGAGTTCAATAAAACAAGGTACAAGCTGAAGGTGATCAATAGAAATACTTTTTATATAGCTTATGGCTTAAGTACAGAGCCCACTGACACAATATAATTGTCAGAATAAACTTAGTAATGTTTATAAAAGGCAATTGACCTTTATATTGATATATACGGGCTATAAATACAGGAGGCATATAACTCTCATCCTTCAGCATACATACCAAGTTTCAGTTGAGAAGAAGTTGTAAGACATTTCTCAAATGGACAAGTTATTAAATGTTAAGTGACTGTATCTCTTCTGTGCTCTCCCAGAAAGAACAAGGATAAAGAATTTGACTTCCACTCTTGCTCTGTCTACTGAGCTCTAGGAAAGCATGCCAGAACCAAAACACATAGGTAAGTACATGCAAGAAGGAAAGGATGGGCTCAGGAAGAGGTTGATTTCAATGAATCTCCTCCAAATCAATGGCAAGCTACATATTGATATACTGGACCTGGGAGAAAAAAAAAAAAGCCCACAACAAAACCCAGTATTATGTTACCTGAATCTAGCAACTGGGGTTGGCGATTTTTAGTCGTCTCTATTATGCACAGTTACAGGACAAAAGTGCAGGATAGGACTAGTTTGTCTTTGGCATCACAGCCTGTTGTCTAAAGGCCAAAATACCATTAACATAAATAATACATAAACATTTCAATCTCAAATATTAGATCACTTCCTAATGACAGTTAATTAATTGCCTTTCAGCAAGGGAATTCCTCATTCAATATCTCATAGGAGTCTTTTCAAATATGGTCTGGGGTATAGATTTCCGTTGTATTGCAGAGATTGCCAGAGTGTTAGTTTGTCGCACGTTTAATGGCAGGAGCCTTTGCACGGCACTGGACCCCAGGATCCCGCTCCAGTTTCTGGAAACTGTTTCTGGGTGCCTTCTGATCTCTCAGAAGATGAGTTCAAATAGCATCCCAATTTGATGTGCGGTTAGCTAGCTCTATGCCAATAAGAAAGTACAATTTAGCACCAAGTCACCAAGTTATTTAAGGGAGACAAATGTAACAGGAAAGCGCATATTTTCAAGTACATCTTTACGGGACAGTACAGTTAATTCTGTCTTTAATAAGTAACCTCAGACTTCATACCTTCTCCTTGAAAAGGCATGGGTGGGATGCCTAAAACTGGCAGTCAGCTTTTCCAACTTCATTCATTTGCGTATTATTTCAAATTAGCTAGTGCTTTTTATATTAGCATTACGACAACCTTTGCGCTAATATCCATTACTTTGAGAGGAAGAAAGTTTTGATTTGACTTTGAAAGGCAATCACTTTCTTCCTTTTTTTCTTTATGGTTACTTGTCTTCATTCCAGAATTTCTTCTAACATGCAAATACCTATCACCAATTGTACAATCTCCAGATGATGGTTTAGATGTAATTCAGACATCTAACAGATTATTATATGTAATATGAAACTAATATGCATATATTTTGCTTTCATTTCATGTATATCTAATATAAAGAAAAATTAAGTTCTCTCAAGAAGGTGGCAAGGAGGCCCCAAATTGCTAAACCCCCGGACTGGGACTTTCTGTGTCTCAGTTTGGAGGGCTCAGGCAGAATGTCTTTGAATGGGCACCAATGGCATCTCTTCCGAACTTCACCCAAGACCACTGATGTCTACACTAATATCTCCATTTCATACACCAAGCACTGACTGGGTCACGGTGCAGCTGGCTGAAGAAGTAATGCTTTAGAGACTGAGAGGTGGCATAGCCCAAGTTTTAGTTCGTTCTCTCACAGGGAAGTTACAAACCCTCTTCTTAGCTCGGGGACCACTCCAGAGGGACCTGAGACCACTTGGTCTAACTTTTCTTTACAAGGTCAAAATCTTATATTAAAACAGCAGTACTATAAACCAATAAGGCAGCTTTTCAAAATGCAGTCAGCATTTATTGTCATCTCAAAATACCTAAAAGTTGTGGAGTTTAATGCTGCCTAGTTAAATTCTGGCCTACACATCTATAAAAGGACTACAATATGGGTCTTTATGGCTACTGTCCTGTTGTATCTTTTTAAATGAACAAAAAAGGGCAGAACTTAGCCTCTAAACTACATCTGATGGACCGGGGAAAACAGATACATATCCATTGGCATACAAAATTTGAATTCAGTTATAAATAAGTGTTTATTTCTATGATTTCTTCCCCCCCCCCTTTTTTTTTAATAAATGGAAAGATATACAACATAGTATTCAAATTTAAAATGAACCCTCTAGCTTCAGAATGAACGCAAGGCTTTTGTGTTCATATTTGTAACTGCAAAAAATATTTTTGTCTTCTTTTTTTTCTCCAGATAAACAACACATTTGAGGTTAATTTGAAACAATTCTTCTTTTCTCCTCATTTTTCAGAATTGACAGTAAACTGAAAAAATCAATGATTTACACAGGTCTCCTCCATGACCTAGAATTCAGTGATTCATCACTCCTTTCTCAAGTTTCATTAACTTTTGTCTAAATTCTCATTCTCTTCTGGAGGTACATAGTTTATTCTCTGCTTCATCTTCCTTAAGGATAGAAATGGTTTGCTCATTTATAGCATAACCAACAATTGTATTAAGTAGCCTTGCTGCATATATGCCTTGAGCAAATCTTTTGACAGCTAAATAAACATGAAGGCAGAAAAAAAATTATTCAGAATGATCAAAAGTCTTATGATTTCTTCCTTCTCATTTAAAATAACTTCCACAACAACTGATGCTATGAGTAGAAGTTCTGACTAGTAAAATCTGCAAATTTTGAATATAGTCATTAATTCATATCTTACAAAAATAACAAAAAATTACTTGGCTATACTTTTTAATACATCCAATTGTTTATATTTATTCCTCTTTGTAGTCCAGGAACATTTTTTTATTATTCTTCTAAATACTGCTCTGGTCAGTGATTACCCTCTATTATTGAGTGATTCTTAATAACTAATATTTTGAGATTGCTGTCATTATCAGGATATTCCAGTGTAAGGGGCTGGAAATTCTATGCATTTTGCCTTGACATTTCCCCTGCAATCCAACTGAAGGCTGGATGAGAAGGAAGCAGAGTTTGATTCCTATAGGTGTTACATATTGTTTTCTGCCCAAGCGAGGGATGTAAAAATCACTAATCACAGTAAAATCACTATTTCACAATGAAGCAAAAGATAATTTGCATTAACTCCTTTTGTTAAGCACTGTCTGCTGCTGAAGTTCTCTGTAAAGACTGGATGTTTTCATGAGTATCTCCTCAACACCAGCTTTCCTGGAAAATGTTACGAGGTTTACTGGGGATGGGAGCAGGAGAGAAGGAAGCTGGAGAGAAGGACTTCCTTGAGAGGAAAGAACAAAATATTAAGGAGACAGTCACCTGGACATACTCAGTCCCTTCATTTTGAAGGATGTTAAAGAATCAGCCACTGGTTGCTTAATAGCATGGGGTAACACACTGATTGTTTTAGTGGCACCTCATAAGCCAAAACTGCTGTGGGAAGACAGCAAAGAGCTCAAGGGCATTGTCAAAGTCTGACACATCTGCACCGCAGATAACTTGTCAAATTCAACATTTCAAAATAAAACAACCCTTTCTCCACTCTCCTCCACTCCCTAGAGTTGTGCCTGTCAATCTGGTCTGGTGAAAAAAATCACTCCCTGCATCAAGTTACCCAAGAAGTCTGGAAACTGTCATATTTCCAGGGGATGTGTTTCAGTTTGGCATTATCACAACCACAACCATAACCATGATATTTGTTGCACATTCCCATGCACTACTACCAAAAAAGTGCAAAGAAATACAAGCAGGTGTTAAATGTGTCTCTGCAGTATATGCTACGAGAATCTGTCAACCTTGTAATCCATCAAATACAATTTAGAAATACAATCCATCAATTTATGGATTAAAATCTTGATGCTTTGCTCATTTGTGATGTCATATGGCTGCTTGATGACCTGTAACAGCAGTGCCAAGTTATAGCTGCTTCTTTAGATAGAACTTCTTGTAATGTAAGTTTTTCACACTACAGCTGGTTCCAGAAAGATATTAAAGAAAAAGCCTTGTGAGAGGGTAAACATCTTAATGAAACCAAGCACTGTGATGAAAAAAAGGAAAATAGTCCAGATGGGTGAACTAGGTCTGAAGAATTTTGCTTGATTAAAAAACCCTCCCAACTACTCATTTGGATGTTTTTTCTTATTTGACCACATTACAGGTTTCCACCATTTTCTGGTTTTTGTTTTATTAGACACAGCTTCCTTCTGTCCTATGTATAACATATTTTATATATGTGTGTGTGTGTATATATATTATTTTGACCCATTCTTTCAGACCTCTGTTAGGCACAGGCAGTGATTTTGCCAGACGTGCTGTAAGACTACAGACCAATTTCCCCATAGCACTCATATACCTTTCATGAACTTACAATTTTAACTGGATTGTGAAATGTCCTCCAGACAGCCTTCTGGTGTTATGAACAAGTAAGGTCTATGATACTGACTGGTCTCGTAAGCTAGGTCGGGTGTGAGAAATACGGTAACAGGGCTTCCCAAAGGGCCCTTGTCATCCATTCGGGTACTGTGGGAAGTTTTACTGATCCCATAGTCAGTGGCAACCTTGTCCTCCTAAACCAGGTGTCAGGAGGAGCCAGCACAGGGACCGTCTCTCACAGGAGACAAAGTTTGAATTAGGGCAGGTCATGAAAGAGGAAAAAAAGGTAACAATTGTGTTGCAGAGACCTGGGCAAATTCCCTTACATTGCAAAGCCATGCAGAATATTTGTCGTAGAAGTGAAAGCGGTTAATGTTTACCCCTGTAACAGTGGGATGTTTTGGATGCCTTGAGACTCTTCATGTCAAAATTCTTTTCATCAGGGAAAAACGCTGTAAAACTTGTGCACAATTTCCTGTTGCTCTGATTGATCATCATCAAAAAAGCTCGGTGCATTACTAGGTTCAGTGCTCAGTTCATTGAGATTGCTCACATGGATGAAGGCACTTGCAATTGCTCCTCTTTTCTTGCCTGCCTGAATGTTTTCCATATGCTGTGAGACACAGGGGAGGGAAAGGAAGAAAAGCAAGGGGGGATCAGAATAGCTTTTGGATTAGCAATCTTAGAAAAGGAATTTCCAGCTTCTTCCTTCTAATGCTGTTGAAAAAACAAGATTTGGTTGCAATTATGCATTATTCTGTTGCTTGGGAATAGGTAATGCTCTCAGGTTTTAGTTTAAAGTGTTTATTTATTTGCTTTATATATCAGTTAATAACAGGATGGCATGTTTGTAAATCTGTTCTCTTGTACAGCGTGCAGACCACACTGTCCATTTTGAAGGTGGAGGCTTGCTTCTCCTACTTGCTGTTCTAAGTTATAGCTAAAAAGCCAATCACATTTTTCTATAGCAGAAAGACAGTCTGGATCCTCCAGTTCTTCCACAATATGAACTTTTACGGGTACTGATCCCAGTGGTTATTGCAAACAAAGTCTGGTGTGGATGCGCATTGCATTCTACATGATCTTTCACTCTTCAGGAATGATAGTGCAGCAAGTGTAGTGTGCTTCCACCATTCTGAGCCAGCACCATTTTACACACCTCACAAAGACAAGGGACTGCATGGGTAGGAGGGAGAGAGGTCACTATTCAGTACGCTCTGCAAACAGGGCAGGACCCACGCAGCTCCCAAATACTGGGTTTTGTTGTGGGGCAAAGGTAGAGCTCAGCACTGACTTTGGTTCATAGGGGACTCCATCATATACCACATACCAGGATATATGCTAGCCCAAGTACTCCTCTAGTACAGGACACATGGCAAAAAGCATCTCCAAGAGAGTGAGGAAGGGATTTAGCAAGATACAAGAGTAAAGTACCTGCATCTACAAACTCACTTCCTTAATATGGATGATGTCCCAATCGCACTCTGCCTCAGAAATTTGCCACCTAGCACTGTAAGTCTTCACTAGTGTTGACAAGAAAGGGAATAAATCATTCTTAGAGCTGGATGCTATGCCACTTGGAGCATCTGTAGATGCTGATGATAATGCCTTAGCTGGCCAAACTGATGTTTCTAAGACATCTTTTCCCACTGAAAACCAGGCTGCTGCTGTGGCTGTGACAGATGAAGGTTGTGGGAAGACATAAGGAGGAGCAATAATGCCCCTTCACTGAGGGAGAAGCAGGTTAGAGGTTGGCAAGCTAAACTGGAAAAAGTTTCTTGTACAGCAGCAGCTATCTCAAACCTCCTGCACTGTTGTCTGTGCGGCAGCCACAACTTCTTCCTGTCTACCATCTGCCATTCACCTTATAGGAAAGTTAACCACACAGTATCTTGACTCTGTCTCTCAGTGATGGTCAAGACCCTTTCAGAAATGGTTACTAATGCTCCCCCAGGTCTAACTGAATAATTTGTTCCATGTGTACAATTATGAATATACTTTATTATCTTCTTCATCCATGCTTCTTTTCCATTGTAGGTGTTGTTTAGACTTAGGATAGGATGGCAGGATATACTGAACATCTGTGTAAGGTCTGCCACTTCCAGGTCCCATCTCACCTCAGTGCCTGGCAGCTTAATACAAACCTAGCAGACAAACTTCCTTTATCTATAGAGATATTCTTGCTTGCTGATCCGATTGATTGGTGGGAAAGTAAAACCATCTCATAAGGGACTTATGGGCCACTGCACAGGCGTAATGTGAGGGTTAACAACAGAGGAGTTGATAATGCTGCATGGCAAATCACCTCATATACGAAGTCCATAGCATATTCCTGAGAAGTACAGATCAAAGTGCAGCTGCTCAATTCCTCTTTCTCTGTTAATTTGTGGCTCTTGCAGTTCATGCCGCAGGAAGCACTCAGGGACATGTTGGAGGGTATGGGGTTATGATGACCATCTTGGACCTCTGTGATGGCAAGGTACTATGTAACTGCAAAATCCTGCAGTTTAACATAGATTTACTCTGTTCCCACTGGGAGACTTGACAGAAAAAGAATTGCTCATCTCATTCAGAGCAGCATTGATCATAACTCTTCTGCATCCTTCTGTCTAGAGGCATCAGTCACTTCAACAAGACATCATCCAAAGCTTGTGGTTCCCACTGCACCGAGTGGCGAGACCCCAAGCTCTGTTATTGCAGTCCATGATATAATCACAGCCAGTTACCCCTCATCATTGCCTCTCCTATCAGTTTAAAGTATTGTGCTTGTAATCCCTTTTAACTAACAAGGGATGACAGGCAGGGCATTGCCAGCCACTATGGACACCCTGAGCAAGTTACAGGGCACAAGGCTGAAATCCAAATGGCTATAACTACTCAGAAATCACACTGATTCACTGTCTTGAGTAGCTTACAGTTAGGTGGGGATGGAGACTGCAGACAAAAATAAGGAAACCAATCAAATGTGAACACTTACTGCCCATTATAACAATGGGTTTCACCACAGCCGTGGCTGACAGCTCGGCAAAAAGCTGTGTTTGTGTTGCTTCCCACAGCGCAGAAAGTGGCTGCAGGAGGTGAGAGTCATTCGGATTGTGGCTCACCTCTGCCGCGGTATTTGCCTACCTCTTTCAGGGGCTACAGCATTTATGCTCACTTAGAGTTGTTGCAGAAAAATCCAATCCCTCAACTACATCCTACCCCTGTCATGCCGAATCACCTGTTATTTAACCTGGCACTCATAAGAAAGGAAGAGTTGATTTTATGCTCCACCCATGAAGGGCAATGTTTTGGAAATGTTACTGGTATTTTCTTAAAAGACACTTTTGCACATCTTGTTTACTGAAGTGTAGGGATATGGTAAAAGCAAGATCCTAGCTGTACAGGAGCTCCAGATAAACTCTAATAATCTGTGACTATCCAAAAGAATAGTTGTGTACTGCACATGAACTTTTCAGCAGCTGAAATGTGAAAAATAGCAATCATCCTAAAGCAGAAGATATTGAGGAAGATGGGAGTGATTTGTGTCAAGGTTGAAAAAAGCATGTTCATTATTACAGCAGACTGCACAACACAATTATTATTGGCACACAGAGAATTCAAGTATCATTTTCACTTTCCTTGAAATATTTGTGCAGATCTATTTTTGCACAAACAAATGTTCGAGATGGATGTTTCATTCATGTGGATAAAGCTCACAAACTCAGATTAATGCAGCCCTGTGCAAAGAGGTGCATGCATATGAAGCAAAATACATTAGTGTCACAAATGCTTTCCTGAAAAGGTAAAGCATAATTCTGAATGCTTAGCATGAGAAACTTTAAAGGAGGCTGATTGTCAGCCCCTTCTGAAAAATTGCAAGCTATTTTTAAAGTGAGTTCAGGCTATCTACCCCAGAAATAGAGGCACTTGAAATCACTCCTGACTCCTTCAGCATTAAGTCCCTGAATATACTGAATGCACATTTTGTTCAGCAGTAATGTCAGTGGGGATTAAGAAAATTATTAGGGGGGTTGGAAAAATCCCTTTTTAACATAATGACAACAAACATTTACATATTTAGTAGAAAGGAGAATAAGAAACTTTGGACTTTACCAAACCAGCAAGATACTTAGTGTTTTGTATGATGACATGACAGCAGTGCAAGATGTTCTCACTACAATTAAGAGCTCCTCAATTGGCATGGCTTAAGGCTTGAATGTCAACCAAACTTCACTGAAAAGTAAGAATAGAATATTTTCAGATGCTAAACATGGGTTCGTGTTGATGATGTTTTCATGGGACGAGAGGTGCCCCTTCACACCACACAGTGAGAACCTCTGGCCCAGGCTCTGGCTGTGACAGGGACTGACCAAGAGCTCTCTGCTGGCCACAGACCTCTTGGAAAGACCTCAATCCTTGAACCCTCTAGAGTTAAGAGAGCCTTGATGCTGTCTTCATCTTAAGATACCCAGGCTAATTTTGTGTCTTACAGACTCTCTGAACACCCGTGTGTTAGGGCGGGACACACCAGCCTTGGCACCTGGGTGACAGCCTGAGTACCCTGAGCTGTGGTTTCAGCCATCCCAGGCTGAAGTGCATCATTGATCAGTGCAAGCACCTTAACAGGGCTATGGGTAGTTCATGCAGAGATTTTCTGAGAAAGCTCTTCCCTAGACTGAAGTACTCAGGGTTAGTGTAAACCCACCAGTCTCCTAGGTGCAATCAGGAGCTTTTATTTCTACATAGCTGTTCCTTGGGAAATACACCAGTGATGTATTTGGAGTCTGGAAAAGATGGTTTCCCTATCTTACCAGACTCTTAACACAAGCTTATGCTAATGAAGTCACTCAGTAGGCAAACAGCTCGTGTGATCCCTTTTATCACTTCCTCGTCCTGCTAGATGAATCCCCCATCTCTTCCCCCCAGCCATAGTAGTGAATTGACCTGAGGTCTGGCAGCCTTGTTCTTGCTGACCTGGGTATTCACCTGGGATCCCATGGGTCCAGGGCACAAGTATGTGCCCCTTGCACTCACTGCTTTCCATTCTGGTTCACATCCTGGTTGCGTTCAGCTTGCTTTTTGACAAAAGCAAGCTTGCAGCTAGAGGCTTCTGTTTAAGTGTATAGCACTTAAATAAATTACCCCGTACCCTTAGTGCTGACCCTTTTGTAAATTTTCATTTAAAGTACAGCATAAAAACTAGTGGTAAAGCAAAATCCAGCAATATGGTTGAAATGGCGTTTGAAGATATATCTTGACATGTGTGCAGAGATCATCAGTTTCCCATAAAATGAGACCATATTTCATGTTTTCACTACCTCCTTTGACATTTTTGTGCAATTCACAACAGAAATACTTGAAAGCGGGAGTGGATTTGCCGTTTTCAGAATAAATACCTTGCTTCTGTTTTCATAAACTCCTTCTTCCCCACTTTTTCACCATCTCTTCTGCTTGAGAAAGAAATTTACATGTTTGAAGAGGCAGACAACATTTTTAGGAAAATGTGTGTTGCTTTCCAGTATATTTAACTGAGCTTGTAATTTTTTAACTGAATAAGTTAAAGTGAAATAAGACTTTACATGTACAAAGAGCATCCTTATATAAGCATGCAACAAAGAAATAGAAATTATCAATTACCTCTATAAAACATTGTAGTTCATGGTTTTGTGTAAAGAAAATTTCAGAAAGTTAAAAAATCAGTTTCAAGGCAAAAATGTGATGCTTTTCAAGAAACACACAAAATAAAACCAGAAGAAATAGGCTCAAAGCATAATGCACATATTGTAAAATTTAAAACATATTTCAGTATTTTCCATGGAAAGTTCAAATATCCAAACTAAAATGTTTTCTTGATTCCGGAATCATGTTGCCCTTCTCCTGCCATCTTTATATGTAAATATTTTACAAATGATTTTTCTGTAGAAATATCTGTATTATTAGTGCACTGACAATAATTAATTTTTACAGATTCAGTAATTTCTGTAGAGGGAAAATAGGAGAAAAAAATTAACAGGAAACGTCTTAAGCTCTTCAGAAAAGCTCCATTTTAGGATTACAGCCTTTAAAATGACCAGAGAATCACATATGGAAGAATAGCATCAGCATTAATCTACCTAGGGTAGCGATTGAAAGGTAACTCGGAGCTGAGAGAACTAAACCACCTAGGTGCAGAGGCCAAAAAGATGAGTTTCAAAGGGAGATGACAGCCAAAGTCTACTACTTGAATTGTTGCATTTTGTGTGCTTCTTGCCTTTTATTTTCAGGCAAAATACCTTTGAGGGTGTGCATTATTGAAAGCCTTGGATGCACTGTTTGTTTTGCTTGCTTCATACAGTAAAGCAGACCATTAGTTTACTGAATTTCAGCTATTCTGCTCAATAGCCCACAGGCTGTATTTATTGTCTACATACTTTCCTTAACATCTCTGTGACAGTAACTTAGAACTTGATGGAAACAGTGTTAACTCATCTGCAAGCACCAGAAAAAAAAGCTCATTTCACAAATTATGATGTGAAGTTAAAGGATGATTATGATATGATTCTGAATCTCTCAGTGATAGTAAATTCTATCCTTCATAGGCATTGATACTTTGTTTCTCACATGCATTTCTATGGGATTGTCTGTCTGTTAGAAAATCCCCTATTCTGGAGAAAAGTTTTGGGTGAATATGGCTTCTGTTTCAGATGACTGAACCAGAAAAGATGTTCATTCAAGGCTCTTAGGTTTGATTCAGGTTTCTTATGCTTGTACATTTTTACTTCAATACCCTCCTACACACTTGATATAAAAGTAATTCAAGCTGAAATTTAAAAAGATGTTCTTTTTACAATAATAATAATAATAATAATAATAATAATAATAATAATAATAATAATAATAAAACGAAGCTCTCTTGGGAGTCAGTAAGCGGCAAGCAACTTGGGATTCAGCTGACTGTTCCGTGAAGTACTTCCTGTGCATGTTGGAGGATCTGCAGCTTCTTTCTCGATTTCTTGGTGGAGTCCCAGGGGTGAGATTTAGACCCAGAGCTTGGAACCCTGCACTGTTATGGCTGTCATAGGAAGTCTGAACCCAAATCTGTGAAAGACTACCACTGTCTGGCTTCCCAGAGTGAAAGGTTGGCTATGCAGTTAAAGAGCTCCAACGCAAAGGCTGTGTCCCAGGCTCTGTTGCTCAGAGTGGTCTACTTCCACACTTTCACAGATGGCCGTCTCTGGAGCTGATTTTATTTATTCAACATAGTACCTGGCCTTGGGCTTTCCTTCATCCTATGCAGAAGTCTTGTAACCCTCATTATTTTTTGTGGCTTTTGAAGATGAAAGTGCCTGAAGTAACTGCAGGGTTATGCTGGAGCCTGACAGAGAGGTGTTTCCAATGCAACACCAAGGCTACATGCTGCACAAGTGTAGGCATGGTAGAAAGGGTATGTAAGGATATTTAATGGTGCGACAGCTGTTGGGATAGTGTCAAAGGACTAGGTAGAATAGACAGAATTAGGTTTTATGTGTATTTATCCCCACTGAGCTTTGGGAGCAGGTCCTGGAGGAAATAATCTCTTGGATTTCACCATAGAGAACACAGTTCACTCAAAAAAAATCCTGGGAACAGATTAATACATGGCTAGCAAGCATGAATGATGAAGGAAGCAGGATATGAAGTGAACTGGAGATCTAAGCTATCAAAAACTGTAGACACAGTGCCCTGACAGAAATAAAGACCAAGCAGCCACTAAAAGAGACAATTTTTAGGGGATGACATGGATTACAGACCTGTGGTAGATCTATAATCTACATCTATTCCTGAATGGAATGGATTTGAGAGCTTGATGAAACAAGATATCATTCTCCAGATTCATAGAGAAAATGCACTGTACAGCACAGCCAGCTATCGCAGAGATAAATTTAGACAGGCTGATAAGACACTGCCTTACTTTGATGAACATGCTCATCACAAGATTGTACTTTCAACGACTCAGTGCAGCATCTCAGCTATTGTTCTTTTTCTCTTCCACACATTAACCACACAAAAATAAAGCAATCCAGTACGACCTGCATCCATGTTGCATTAAGAAGGATTTCAACAAGCATTCTGTTCCCACAGTGTGCTATAAATGATATGGCTTGCAACTGAGCCTTTTAAAAGCGTGTTGCAAAATAATGGAGTCACCCTCCCCAGAGTTTGCTAATGATCCAACCTAAACTGTAGTGTTATATGTTAGTAATGTTAGTGCAATGCACTTAGATTAATTAAATAAATAGAAAAGAAGAATCAGAAGGAATAACATGGTAGTAAGTCCATGGCAATATAGTTGTGCTTGACAAGGAATATTGATTACTGTGGTGTTTCACATTTGTTATGCACTAATGCACTGAACACACATAGAAAAGTGACAGCTCTGGAGTAATTACATAGGAATTGTCAGTACATTCATTTGTGTTTGGGTTATTTCACTGCACTGGCATTTCTATAAATAATAGCATGTCACCTTAGATGTACACAGAAGTTAAATCATTTATCCTCCAACTAATCATTAAAACGAGCAAAAAGGACCCTTTCCAAGAATTTGGACAAAGACCTTAGGAAAAATTTGCAATGCTATAAGTAGATTTGTTGCTGATTTTTTTAAGTGAATTGAAGCTAGATTTAATTGTTCTCCAGTCATCAAGGTTAAAGAGAATACACTGCAACTTTCTCCAGTGCCCATGTTTCTGAGATGTAAGCACTCAAAACTAGACTGAAATAAGCTCGATTATTTTCCATAAGCCATTAGATAGTCAACTGATACTTGTAACTTGCATTCATGAGGTGAACTATGCTGTCTGAGATTTAAACAGGTGACCTATAAGAGAAAGATGCATGAGATCCATCAGGAACCTGAGTTAAGACCACTTGATTTATGTAGTCACCAGTCACAGTCTACAGCACAGATTTTATTCAAAGAGTATTATGAGCTAGTAAGAGACATGGCTGAAGCACTTGCCTATTGGAAGAGTGCTGATACACTATTTGAAATTTATGAATATCCTTAGAGCTAAAACAATCTACTCAGATAATAATTATTAGATCAATGCCTTTTTAGAGAAGGAATTGAAAGCTCTGTAAAAGCTGATTTTTTTGTTGTTGTTGTTGTTTTGTTTTTTTTCTGATTCACTGTCTGGAGAGATAAAAAAAGGAAAAAGAAAAGGGAAAGGGAAAAAGGAATAAGCCAGCATTTATATGAGCCAGCAACATGCCCTTGCAGCAAAGGCAGCTAATAGTATTCCGGGCTGCACTAGGAGGAGTGTTGCCAGCAGGTCGAGGGATGTGATTCTTCCCCTTTACTCAGTACTGGTGAGGCCACACCTGGAGTAGGGGTCACCAGTACAAGAAAGATATGGACAGGTGAGACTCCAACAAAGAGCCACAAAGTTGATTAAGGGACTGAAGCATCTGAGGAAAGGCTGAAAGAGCAGGGACTGTTCAGCCTAGAGAACAGAAGATCAATGTACATAAACACCTGAAGGGACAGTGCAAGGAAGATGGGGCCAGAGTCTTTTCAGTGATACCCAGTGACAGGACCAGAGGTAGTGGGCACAAACTGAAACACAGGAGGATCCCTCTGAGCATCAGGAAAAACTTTTTTACTGTGAAGGTGACTGAGCACTGGCACAGGTTGCCCAGAGTGGTTGTGGAGTCTCCATCCTTGGAGATATTCAAAAGCCATATGGACATGGTTCTTGGCAACCTGCTCTAGGTGGCCCCTGCTTGGGCAAGTGAGTTGGAGAAGATGACCTCCAGAGATCCCTTCCAACCTCAACCATTCTGTGCTTCTGTGAAAAGAAATGAAAGGGAAAGGATGAGAACAAATTACCTAATTCCAGCAGTCTGGAACGTAGATATTTGTTTCCCACTAAAACAAAAATATGAAATATATCAAGTTGTACTATGTATTTTTTTTTCTTTTTTAGTTAGCCCACAAAGCATTTTTGTAATATTTTGAGGTTCTATCAGAATTATAAACCTCTTAATTTTTATCAATGGTTTTTTTTCTTTCCACAAACAAAATTGCTGGGCTGCTTAGTTAATACTCTAGGGTTATTCATGTTGCTATGCTGTTCGTTGTAAACTGCTCCATTAATGAAAGTATAACTATATTGTCCATATCACTGACTTGGGCTTGTATAACACATCTCTGATACTTAACCTTTTTCAACTGAGCAATAGAAGAGTCTAGAGTGGAAGAGATGTTAAGTTTATGATGTCTATGATTCATTGCTTTAAAAAGAAGTTTCCCAGTGACACATAAGCTGCCAAATCTGCTGATGTAACCTATCCTACATTTTGTCTGATTCTAACTTTTTTTTTTTTAACTCAAGTTAGAGAAGAGATTACCATCGAACTCTCCTCAAGAAATTTCAAACCAAGACTCAAGACGCTGTTTTCAAACACTAAACCTTACAAACATGTTAGAGGTTAGCTATATATACTGAGTATCTTAAACTGTTATAAACTTACATGTATGAGAAAGCTGAAGCAGTGTTGCAGCAAATGACTGTGTTACAGCTCGCTCATAACTGAGAAGTAAAAGGACAGTTTTCTCTTTACAGTCTGATATTGCTGACACTAGCTGAGAAAGATACTTCAGAGTTAAGCTGGCACACATGCTAAAATAAATAAATAAATAAAAATAGTTCATAATAAAAACCCCATGGTTGTTTCTGAATCTAAGGTAGGCGTTTAGTTCAGCAATAGATAAATCTTGAAATGGAGCTAGATTTTCCATTTGCTTTAAGGCTGAGGAGTTTACATGATTATGCAAACTCTCTCTAGATCTCTGTCATTTGCAAAACGAGGCTTAAATGTTGCACAGCACTATCAGTGCTCATCTTCCATGACAACCAATGTATATTTTATACGGTGAACTGGAGGCGTATCTGGATTCTTGATTAAAGAGTATTTGAGGTGAGGTTTCTAGTGCTTTTCTGTTCTGGATAGGCCTAGCAGCACTGACTGAACAGTGTTTTATCATGTTTTGGCCTCTCTGACAAATAATGCAAGAGAAAATGAGGTATTAAACCACAGGTAAACTACTGTATACAGTACAGAATGGAAATCATCAGTTCCAGCTTTGGACAATGGTTCAGATAAGTTTGTAGTTCATTCATTTCCAGCTGATTCTGTACCTGATCCAGTTCACAGGAATTCAACTGAGCAAATTTTAAGACACAAGTTGCCAGACAGTTGTGTATAACTTCATCTTTCCTCCATACTTCCAACATCAGTGATTCCACCAGGAACACTGCAGTGAATTATGGACAAAAAAGATGTTATGTTTACTTCTAAACGTCAATAATGAATCAGATAGCATAATCCAGTGCAATGAAGGAAGGCAATTATTTTTGAAAGGATGAGAAAAGGTTCTGATTTGGGCTTTATTATTTATGAAATACTATTAAAAAGTTCTTTCGTGATGGCCACCACTCCTGATGTGCCATTCTCAGTGATCCCTGGGGTATATTTCTGTAACAGTCAATTCTCTCTAAAGGTCTTTTTTTTTTTTTTTTTTTTTTTTTTTTTTTTTTCCTACTGAGTGAATTTGATAGTCAATTTTGAGAACGGTTTAACTCCCCATTAACTGTTGCTAATTTACAAGAGAACTCCTGTGGAAAACAAACAAACAAGCACGTAATTTGATGCAACATCAGTTTGGAATACCAAACAAAGCCATTAGGAACAGCACAACTATTTGGAATAGCAAAGGTAGGTGATTTGAGAGAAGGGGCAATCAAGCAAATGCCAGATATATGTCATTCTCTGAGACAGCTAGCATTATTTCCCTCATTTATTAATCTTTCTCTGGGTTTTTTGTGAAAAACCTCACACACAAAGACAAATGTAAAGCCCAAGTTCATGTTTAAGAATTTTGATGTGCATTAAATAAAAAGACATAGTTCATACTTTTTCTCAGCTCATCCATAAGGACAGAATTTGAGTCCAATGCCTTTCATGTAAAGGAATTACTCGTAGCAAAGCTAGCCAAATTCCTTTCAGTGTCCTTTCCCACCCTTAAAAAATTGCTCCCACTTTGCATTACATGCCAAATCCTTGTGCTGCAAAAAGTCTATGATGAGGATTGGTGAATAAGATTTTCTAATCTTTGTATTAGATCCATTTTCACTCCTGACTTCCACCTCCAGTCTGCAGACCTCTGTTGCAGCCAGCTGTAGTAATGCAAATCTCACTAGTCATAAAAAGTCTTCTTTTCCCTTCTGTTTTTTGGGGGGAAAAAAAAAAAGAAAAAAGGAATAGCATTGAGGATTGCTATTTAAAAAGCAATTATATGCACATTATATGTACACACTTTGTAATTAATGGTCATTTGTTCTATGGAAAATAGAAATATTTCTTCTATGTCATCATACCTTTAAATGTTACATTTAATGTAAAGCCTGAATGACTAACACCTCACAGTGTGAGACTTCATTGTACAAATAAGAATGACTTTATTTCAATGAGCTTATACTTTAAGTAAAACACTGTGGTTATAAAATTTGCATAGCTATTTATAACCATGTAATTTCTAATATCTTAAAAAAAATTAGTCAAGCCTTATAGCTAAGACTGCAAGAAACAAAAAGACCAACATGCTGCACACTGCTTAGATGGACCAGGACTGGCTGGCAGCTGGTAGGGTACATGGCATGCTCTGGGGAGTCCCTGACACAAAAAAAGATGAAGGCAACAAGGCATAGGATATGTTACCTAAAAGTATAGGATCTGATGGTTATGGAACAGAGGATTGAAAAGGCAGGGAAGAGGTTTCAGTGCAATATATAGATGCAATATAAAAAATTATTTCCAGCTTGGAGGTTTTAATCATCTGGCATATTCAAAGATGTTTAAAAGATATCACCCTGCCAACAGGACCTAGTGAGGCCAAGAAAAGAGAACTAAAGCTCTCCTTTAGGACAATTTTTTTGTTTTTCTAGTTTACTGGCAGAAACAAACCTGTCAAATTACATTATTTCAAGTCAACCTCAAATGTATGTCATCCCCAAGCAAAATATTTATTGTGCTTTTTTAGGTTTTTGGTGGTGGTGGTGGTTTTTTTGTTTGGTTTTTTGTTTGTTTGTTTGTTTGTTTTTTTCTGGTTGGATGTCCTTTTAATCATTTTTACCTGCACTTTGAAAAAATCATTAGTTTGAAATGAAAATTCAGTACATTTCAATCTGGTTTTAACAGAAGAAAAGATTTTGCCGTTCTTCAAATGTTCCTTTCTTTCTACCTAAAGCTATTTGATAAATTTGTTATGCTATTTGAATTAATAATAACTTCTGTTGACCCATTTCTGTGGGGTAAGCAATTGCTACATCACAGTCTCACTGGCTGAATAGTACCCAGCAGAACCAAACAACAGGTTTTCAGCTCAGAAAGACAAAAGCCAGTTCTTCCTGTGCTTGCTTTGAACCACTCCTGCAGTAGGACAAAACTGGTCAAACCGACTCCTTCATCATCCTTTCTATGCAGATAAATCTCCCTGGGGAGCAAGGCTGAGGTAGTGCCAAAGCCACTTCTCTCTTCTTTGTCAGATCAGCTCCCAAGGGTCATGAGTTGACAGGAATAAGTTGAAAGACACTTTAAGCTGTCCTCAACAATACCTATGCACAGCACAAAAAAAAAAAAAAAAAAAAAAAAAAAAAAAAAAAAAAAAAAAAAAAAAAAAAAAAAAAAAAGAAAAAGCGTAACTGTGGTTGAAATTCAACTTTGTTCTCAGTCTTTAGTGCTGTGTTCGGCACAAATGGGCCAAACTACAGAGTCCAGACATCATTCATCTGCCAGACAAATCCCTCTCCCAGCACATTGCCTTTCTCAAGGGATCACATGTGTTGCATCTGTTGTACCTGGAATGCAGTCCTTTGGTTTTGATATGACATTTGTTTCCACAGCAACCAACTGGGAAATAACTATAGGTAATATAAACTACAGAGGCAGGATTGCTTCTAAATGAAATGTTTTTTAAAAGTTTCCCCAAGGCTGTCAGCAAACTCTAATCATTTTAACGTTCTTGATTTCCTAAGTGGAGGAGTGACAAACAATTCCAACCTGCAAATCAAAATACAAAAGAGAATGAAAAATAAATTGAATCCCATCTCTATAGACATGCACCAAATTGTCAGATGCAAGGCAGAATTCAAAGTCTCCGGTAAGCTTCAGTTGCTTATTTCCCAGCTATTATATTATTAAAGGTTATCCTATCACCTGAAGAGGTACTTTCATATTGAAACTGTAAATAAAATCATCATGATTTACCCTAGGATATGGAATTTCCAGAGCAAACAGACTACTAGCAGTAATGATAGCCAGGGTGGCATTTATTCTCAAGTATATTGGCAAAGCCTCATACTTCAGTCATGAGGATACTTCAAGAAATTACTTATTGCCTATTTATTTATTACAGTAACATCCTCAGCATTCCCAAAGATTAGAAGAATCAATTACTTGAGCTATTTATACCCAAAAGTTACATGTAGAGATCTCCTTGTCTGCCTTCCACATAATACAATTCATATTACATCAGCCAATCATTCATGTAAGTACGACAGCTTGCATTTAAGTACAAGTTTCCCTGCTAGGGACAAGGCTGCTGCGTGACAGTAATACGCTGCCCCAAAAACAGCTGGAGCCTGCCACAGCCAGGAACAGCACCCACCTCTGCTCACGCTGACACCTGACACAAACGAGTCTGTGCACTCCTGAACTTCAGAATTTTTCCTTCCTGGAGAAGAAAAAGTGAAAAGGTCCAAAGAGTATCTAAGCCTCTCTTTGGGAAAATTCTCAAGTCTACATTTAAATTTATCCTTTCTAGGGACAGCATTCATTTAAATTCTGTCTCAGAGCAGGATATTTTGTTGACTGGGAGCCTTAGGTATTTCATAGGATGAAAAATCTTCAATGTAAATTTTTCCAGCAGTTCATTGTTCACATTATAAACTCATTGTGTTGTTAAATGCTGTGCAAACAGGCACAGTCCCTGCCAGAAAGAAAGAGTGCTTTGATATAAAATAAACAAGAGTAAAGGAGAGAAAGGTGGATAAAGGTCATTGCATTAACGCTTGTTTATTTATTTTGGCTATTTCAGATAAGCAATTCTGTAGAACTTCATTAAAACACTGAGAAATGTAAAAAAAAAGAACTACCAAAGAAACCCAACAACGTGGAATCCCATCTGTCATTCTGTCTATTAACACTGGTGATTTCTGATCTATAGCAGGTTTTCATGAGGGATGTGGAAGCAGGGAGGATAATGGTGTATCATCGTGACATTTTATTATTCTGTCCATTTCCCAGTTCAATAAACTTCAGAAAAGAATAAGACTCAAAAGCTCCCTGTTATTCCAATTTTATGACAGGAAAATGAGACACAGTGGGTTAAAGTGAACAATACAGAGACTGAAGTGACACTAAAACCGTGTGGCTCAGCTTCAGAACGAAGCCCACTTAGGTGCTGCTCCTTTCTTTTAATAGCATTACTGTGCTTGCTTTCTAAAGAGCCCTGAATATATTACAGAAATCGCCTTTCTTCTGTCACTGCATGGGTTGCCACAACATGCTGAATGCAAACAGGGATGATTCCAGGGAACTGTATCTACAGCCGCATCATTCAGAGCACAGGGACAGGAATGCTTGCTGAATATGGGCTCAAGATATCTCCCTCGCGTGGTCTATGCATTTGCCTCACAAGACTTAATTCCTTCACAAAGATTAAATATGTGCAGAAAAACAGATGAGTGAGGCTTTTAACTGTTCTGCTCTTCACCAGCTGTTCTTCCGTTCCACTGAGTTTTCACTTACTGCATTTCCTGATTGACTGTGAAAATGTGGGAGGTGCCGAAAAACACAGAACCACCTGAAAGTATGGAAGGATGGTAAAAAATAGGAAACAACTGAGAGACTGGCAGAGCTCACAGAAGGCATTCTCTCTGCTTCATAAGTTTGATTTGAAATATTATTACCCCAGAACTCTCAGTCAGTGCCAGAATACAAAATTAGGACTATGGCTAATAGAAAAAGCAGCCAGAGGGCAATGCTCCATATTTTTCTTAGGATTTTGTGCTCAGCAAAGTTACAAAGGGGGTGTTCGGAAATAAAACACTTTATCTTCCTCTTTGGGCCGTTAAAAGGACAGGGTCATTGTGATAATAATGAGAACTGGACTTGTGAGACTTTAGGAGAAGCATTTTACATTGTAGAAGCATTTCTGAACAGCTTTAAGACAGAAAAGTGTGACAGAAATGAATGTCAATTTGGGGAAAAAGAGATGGATCTAATGAACACTCTGAAGTGACCCTCACTGTTCCTAAGGCAAGAGACTTACAAAAAAGCTCGAACACCGTTTATTTGACTCTTGGACAATAAATTTAAAGGTTATTAATTTTGTTTTGAATCATAAGGGATATCTATTTCTTTCCTATTTTAAAAAGGATATTGAAGAGAAAGAAAGCAGTTTGAGCATCATTTGTGATGTGACTACAAGGAGCAAATCAGCTCATCCACTTGTTTGGGAGATGGACTAAAGAAAATTTACCCTTAGGGAATCCTGCTCCAGCATGCTGAGATTCACAATTTCACCAACAGATCTGACCAGCGCTATCTTTCTCTAAAGTCAGATGCCCTGCAACCAGCTGGCCTTCCAAGCACAGTCAACTGACCTTACTTGCCTCCTTACGCTGTCCAAGTAGTTATTTCAACTGTTTGAATTGTCTCTCTTCTTCTGGTTCAAATTTACTGAAAGACTGTTATAAATTCCTTGTGTCTAGCACTGCACATAGTGTATAAGAGCCCCGAAAGATGGAAAGTTAGTTAATAATACTATTCCAGTGAAGCTGTTGCAAGGCTATATTTGTAGTAATGTGTAAATGGCTCACTGTGGGAAGTCTTGTATATAAGCATGTACAACGACGCAAAATCATTTTTGTTTACTCCCTGCCCCCACTTCAGCAAATTTTGCAGACTAAATACTAATAAAAGTGGAAGAGAAAAGGAAAGCACAGAGGCAATTTCTTGCAACAACTTAATACTATCTGCCTGGAGCAGAACCGTAATGTACATCATGCCCTGTCCGCTCAGACACGCTACAATACAAAGCAAATGAAGTTAATTACATTTTGACTCTGGTGCTGCATGCCGTCAAGGTACATGTACTAATTGAAGCTGGAGCCCTTTCTGGTATTCCCAAACAGCACAGTGAGTGTGCATCATTCACTCACCCTCCAGCTTCAGCTCTGATCAATGTATCTCAAGGTTTACTATAAAACCCATCTACCATAGGACTCAAGTGCTTACTGGATGTATGTATGCAACATAAACTACCTCACCCTCAACTTTCTCCAGATTCCAGGGACATGTTAACTCTTCCTTTCTCCAGTTAGAGGAAACCTGCTTGAAGCATTTATCACTCTAAAATATGTTTTCATTAAGTTAGGAGAGCTTTGTCAAGAAGCGGGAGCCGATACCACATGTGGTCTTTAAATTGGTCAGCATGGAATTTAACACACTCTTGAAGCTTCAGATACAGCAGAGTCTGTGCACAGCCTAATACTATATCACATTGCTTTCATCCTCGGGGAAATAAAACACAATAGGGACCTTTCCAAACAGGAACTTTCCAGATCATACGCAGGCCCTTGTGCACCTTGTGCAGTGCTGCAACATTATAGAACAGGTTTTTCCATAGCTACCTTAATTTTCAGCACTTATCATAAACTGCTCTTCAGAAAAGTTGGAAGGATCTAAATGATGAGGCAGATTTTCAACACCATGCAAGTTATTTCCTAAATGCTTATAATTATGTATTTTTAAAGGTAGGGGGAGGGGAGGTGAGAAAGGAATAATTAGAATATGACAAATTATTCATCAGTAACTCCCCACGCTAATGAGACATTTCACCAGGCAGTTAATTATACCAGAATGATTAGTGCATCCATACTTATGCTGACACATCTGTAACATGAAAATCAGGTTGTTCAGAAAAATCTGATGCTGTTACTAGACTTCACCAAATTAACTTAGTGTCTCAGAAACATTTCAATGTCTCATCTAAAGGATTTGCACAGCTTAAGTTAATTGGAGATAAGTTTATTCATCAAAACTTCTTTAATTTTCCACATCTAGCTTCTAAGGGATTTTTTAATATTTTTTGTTATTTTTGATAAATGATGCAACACTGAAAAGTAGTCACTTCCTACCCTTAATCACAGCAGAAAGTAGGTTACTGCTCTGCATCCCATAAAACACAAGAATAACCTCATTAAAGATTTGGTATTTGGCATAGTTCAGTGACAGTTTTGTACATCACCAGAGTTGAATTTCATATTAAGTCTTCCAAAGGGTGTTGCAACAGCTGAGCTAGCGATAAAGAACTGGATGCCTTGGGTCAAACTGATACTTCTGATTTCTTTTCGGTATCATCCATCATTAATATTTTTCCCCGGAGACTGGCTCTCAGATCCATATGGAGCTTCAAGGACACATGATCATTGCATTTTCCTTTTCTCCTGTGCAGCGTCCTTACTGAAATAACCCCAGTTGTGGAGGGGGCCTTGGGTGCTGGTTCCCTCTGGAGGTCTAACCTGAACAACCCTTAATCTGTCAATGCCCTCTTTCTCCAGTGACAATCACTGCTGGTGCCCTGGGCCTCATTTTTGCTTCCTTCTCCAAAAGTAGCAGAGATCAAGGGCAATGTCTTTGGAGTAAGCCTGACATGAGAGTAGCAAATCAGAATCACCCTAGGGCCTCTCCACAACTCCAAGCCCCTGCTAGCATCCAAATTAATGCTCCACAGACTGTCCTGAGCATGAGATTTTTCATGATAACATCTTGTACTATTTACAATTTGGCACTGAGTTCACATCATAAGAGGTTCAATTGTTCCCCATCCCTTGGCCAAAACTTATGTGTGTATCAGCAACAACAACAATAAAATAAGCCACTTCTTTCCCATCCTATTGCACAGGATGAAAAATCCACAAATGCGCAAAGGTGCGCTGGTCAGTGAAGTGAGGGGCTGTGGAGTAGCTGCGTGGCTGGAGTGGGGCAGAGGAGCCCATTACATTGAAATCAACAGATATTTTGAGAAGTCACTTCCAACATTTTTATAAATCTCTTCAGAGAGTTATAATTTACCCAGGTCCATAATTCATGGATCGCAGGTGAAGTGAACAAAGCGCTATTGTTTCTTTAGCTGCAGTTAATGGCTGCAGTTAATAGCTTGTGATATTATGTTGGTGGCAGGGACAGGAACTGCAATTAGTTTTACTAAAGGAAGAAAAGGTTGAGGTAACAGAAGTTGGGAGCACCAATGCTAATTAATTCCACAGAATTAAATAGTGGTGTCATTATGGAACCCGTGGTTTAAAATACAATGCATAAGGTTTTAGAGGGCCTCAAAAGCTTTTCCTCAGTCATTTTGGTACCTTTTTTTGCCTGAGAGCAAGGTATCATGTAGAGAGAAAGAAATGCACATATCATAAAGCACATCAAGCAGGTTTTTTGTATTGCATCTGTGCTATACCCTAGGAGACAAGGACAGAAAGAGGCCAAAGTCCTGTTTAGTTTTACAGACTAATGCCTACATGCCACCGATTTAAGCTCAATGTTACATGCACAAGGTATCAAAAGGCAGAGTCCAAACAGGGGCTGCCCACAAGTCCCAGGCGTTCCTGTGGTACAGGCACTTCTGGCAGGTTAGCCAGGGATCTTTCCTGAAAACAAATGCACTCAGGGCTGGGTGTTTCATGAGGCCAAGCACATGAACACACCTACACTGCAAGTAGGTACACTTGGAATAGTCCTGTGGGAAAGTACGGCCCCAACCTTTCATGCACTCACCCCCCCAGGCATGCTTGAAGCCTGCCTAAAATGCCTAGTTAGGCGTAGCCTTGCTCTCATTTTACATGGAGACCTCAGACTTGAGTGTAGGCTCGGCTCTAGACTAGAAGCAGAGCACAGTTGCTGTTGCTCCTCTCCAGGGCATGGCCAGCAGCAAAGAGGCTGATATTTAAAGCCCCTTAGAAGATCTCATCTTTTGAAGATTCAAGCTGAGCACTAGCATGTGATGTCCCTTGTCAGACAAAAAGGCCAGCAACTTTATTCATGGCTTCAAGCCCTGATAAACAGAAACCCAAACAGAAATCTTGAATTCAATAGATCCCTAAAAAGGACAAGCATCTTTCTAACTGCTTTTTGTTTTGTTTTGTTTTGTTTTGTTTTGTTTTTTTGTCAGGAAAAGACCAGTGAGCCCTTTTGGCTTCTATGATCCTGCAATTTATGTAATCCATTGCAATATATGTATTGCGAAAATACCTAGGAATAGTAGTCAGAGTGGTAATGACCATTTATCTAAGACTGGTATGTGGGCTTTTTGTCTTTTCCACTATTTTCACAGGATAGGCACCTCAAAGGCTTTTGTATTCTGGCATGAGAGATGGGATAGGAGAAATGGATTATCCTGAAAGACCAGGCTATTACACAGTAACAGCACAGAGAGAGAGTTACACCATCCACACAATGGCTGGAGCAGACCCTAGCTCTGTGGAGGGGTACAGGCAAGTGAGGCTGTTAGGATTTTTTCAAGCAGATTTTTGTCATTGAAAATGTTAGAGGGCTGTCCATATACAGCTGAAGTCCCATGTCTTCACTTGTGTCATACAGTATCACAGAGATCATTTATTTCATCACTTGAGTAAAGAGCTACTGTCCAGAGGTAAAACTGGCAGAACTTGGCTCCTAATGCTCCAAGAACAGGTATATTTTCTCAGAAAGAACTTTCTACCTTTCTCTTGGTTAATGTGAGAACATCTGTGTATTGGGTTGTGTAACATGGGGCACAGTAACATACTGACCATATGACAGAGCATTCAGTTTTGGAGTGGAGGAAGCATCTTGGTCACTTTGGATAGCCACTTTCCAGGGCTTCAGAAAGCAGTCAACTACGTCTGGCACTTGACATTGCAGCACAGAAGAGAAGCTGCTCCATCACTGCTCAAGTGTGTGAGTTGTGGATGTCCCACCAGAGGGTATAAGGTCGGAACAGCTGAGGGAGCCTCACAGGAGATGCCAGGAGGCTTCGCCAGTTGCCACATGGGCAGCAGTAGCCCAGGACATGTGCGTGCACCTTGACATTGAGGCAACCTTGGTGTCAATGGCAGAGCACCCAATCTTTCTGTAGGGATGATAGGATTGCATTCTGAAACTAAATTCTCTAAGTGAATTTTGGTTGAGCTGCTTTGGAGTAGGTAGGATCAAAACAGATCGGAAGCCAGGAGGAAGCTGCAGGGAGATAAGACCAGAAAGAGAAATATCTTTATTTCTTTATTTTAAACCTGAGTGGCAGTTTTGCTTGCTTAATGTTAAAATATCAATCAGTCTAGGTGATAGAGCTAAGGAGCAAAATCAAATATGTGAGCTTTAGCAATGTAATAGGGAAAACTTAATCCCCCAAAAAACCTTACTTTGTCCTAAGTGAGCTATATTGTATTTTGAGTTTACAACGATGAGGGATTATCCTCCAAAATAAATAATAAACCAGCATCCCATATCTACGGCAAAAGTTAGAGTCTTAAGGTATAAATTGGAAACAATGACCTTGACTCTTCTTGCACAGAGGTGCAGACAAAACCAACCAAACAACCAAACAAACAAAAAACCACAAAAAAAACCCCCAGTTAATAAAGTTACTCTTACGAAAGATAAAATAAGAAAGAAGAGAATCAGAAATGAGGAGCTTTCTATTTCTTTTTCAGATATACACTAGCTTTTCCTCTCTCCTTTTCCTTCCCTAGTTAGCATCCCTAATTTGCATGCAGAGCCAGGTTCATGATAAAATCCCTCCATCAGATCCACAGAGTATACTGCCAGCCTCAGCCAGGGAAATGGATTGAAGGATTCAGCAAAACCACAGTGTGTTTAAATCCTTGCAAAAGGCAGAGGAAGAAAAGCTGATAAAACAAAATAATGACCACATCCCTCCTGTTAGGTAACAACAGTTATCCTATTCTATCTGGAATATAAATGCCAGGAGAGTGCTATATCTTCAAGGGTGTTTTTGTGATCATAATGAATATACTAAAAGCACAGTTTCCCTATTTTTTGTTCTGACACACAAATTTTCTTCATGTATGGGGAAAAATCAAATAATCCCATTCTATGACTGAAAACAACCGATTTACTGCAACTTTGCAAGTTATTGCACTTCAGGCGAGTGCTGATAATTCAACATGTTTGTACTCAAAGCCATATTTGTTTAAACCAGCTCTTAGCTTTCATTCAGGATTTGGGATCTGCAGGAAATATTAGTTTTCCCTCTCTGCCATTGTATTCCAAACACATTCTTAATTAATTTATGATTTTTGTTGTACAGGTATACTGCAAATTCCAACACATACATAGTGAAATCAACCATTTAAAACAATGTCAATGTTAACAAGATGATCCATTTCATCCTCTTATAGAAGCTAATGAACCATTGTGAATTTATTGTGATGGAAAGACAGTGTCTGCTTGCAATTAGACTGATGAGCAGAGTTATTCTCATGAGTGGGTACTTTAAAGCAATTATTTTCATTCGTTCTTGGGAAAAAAAAAAAAAAAAGAAAAAAGAAAAGAGAAACAGGAAAAGAAAGAAAAGGCTATGTCTATGCACAACTGAGCTTTGATTACCTGGCATCTGAAAACACATTCTCAAAAGGATGTTTCTAATTATTGTCTTACTAGAGAGAAAGAAATTAACTACTGCTTGGGAGACCTTCAAGCTGACCTTTTGGAGCTTAAAATGGGAACTCAGTTTTAAGTGATTGTAACAGTGTATAGCATTTGTGAGGTCACATAAATTTAACCATAACTGTCAAATGCAGAAACAGTCTAGCTCAACCCTGTGGAATTTTTATTCCTTTCCAACATCCACAGCTCTAGGCCTATTTCACTTCAGGCAGCTTTCTCCCACCCATAGCCACTAACCTTGATCCTTTAATTTGATTTTTATTTGACTTCTGGCATATGCGATGGACCCTTAGTAGTTTTCTTAATTATGCTTCATAAGGTGACAGCATCAAATATCCTTCACTGTTCTGAGATCTTTCAGTACTTCCCTGACCTTCAGATATCCTTTTAATAAAGCTTTCTGCAACATCTTAGTAGTCATCATTCCGTGTCCTTTAAAGAACAGCCTATCTAGCAGTACTTTGGTTATAGGGGTGAAGAATAGGCTATGCCAGCCACCCTGTGCTATCTCTTAATTACTTTTTTACAGGATTTTATTTTGTAGCTCTGGTGATCACAGGCCACATTTCAAAGGGGTCTGGACAGGTTTTAAAATCAAATACTTGTCTGCTTCTCCATGTCCACTCTTCTCTTGGGTATGCTTTTCCACAGACGAAGTGCTGTCTGCAAAGAGTTTAGCATCCTTGTGTACCATCATAAAGGTTTGCTATTTTCCCATAATGTATTTGAAATGCTAAACAGCATTCCTGTGGCAAAACAAGGAAGGAGCCTTGCTGATACAACCTGCTTTATTACTTTCAATATGTCAGCTACCTTTCTGAGAATTACTCTGCCTCACAGGAAATGGAAACTGATTCCTTTTTATATAAGTATTTCATTGGTTTGTTTCCTTACTAAGGCAAAGGAATGCAATATTTTTCCCTCCAGTGAACACAGACCTTACTAGCTCTGCTGGATCTTCTTTAGCATGCCCAGAATGATTATTTTCTATACAGCTTTTGCTTTTTTCTCAACTTTATGAGAACAGAAACTATCCTAAATCCTGAGCCAAAGATGAGTTGGGATCTTTTGGTCTCCTCTTTCCTTGAGCAATTCCTTTTTTTTAATGATAAGAAAATATTTTTTTCTGATGAAACCATATATTAACCCCCCAAAAAGTGAGGGTCTTTTTTCATGTCTACTTCATTACTCATTGTTCTAACCCAAATGCTTTTGCCATTTTTATGGTTTTTATTCACCTAAACTCTAAGTTTCCATGCTCCCTTCCATAGTGATTAACTATCTATCATAGCACCAAATTTGGCACCTTTCTCTCCACGAGATACGCAGTGAGGCATACAGGACAGAATGCCATAAAGTGCTTTCATTATCCACCTTCAATAAAAATTGTTTTGGCCTGGGACCTTCTTTTGGTTAAACAAATGCTGATTTCTTGTGAAGAATTAACTCTTCAAAGGCTAGAAATCTTGCAAGATATTTACTCCCCTCTCAAAATATAGTGTCTTAGCAGAAGCTCAGTTAAAACTGTCAAATATACAAACCTTGTGGGTGATCTGCTGCTTTCAACTTGTTTTCATGCACTGACATTACTCTCATATTTCATATCTACAAAGAGTATAGCACTCAAATGTCAATACTACAATTTCACCTTTAACAAAATCTGCCCAAGTTAACAGAAAGGTGCTTAAAAATAAAAATGAAGCTGCCTTTTCTGGCTGATTTTTTTTCTTTCTTGACTGTGATTACTTACAGTCTGAGAGTGAAACACTGTTTTAGCCTTTCCCATTTCTCTTCCACTTTACAAAAGAGTTTCAGCTCTGGGGAAAGTTTAACTGCTTAATTTAACATCTTGTTCCCCATCACTTACTCAGAGCCAAGTCATCCCACATTGATTGTCTGAAGGCTAACTCATCAACACCATATAACACAAGACCAGCTTGCGTTGTGAAACAGCTAGTTTGCAAAGGCTCACAACAGTTCCCCTGAACAGTGTAGTTCTCCACACAGAGGACAAGTTAATATTTTACTACACATCTGACTGCTCATTTCAGAATCTCAGGGAAAATGTACTTACTTAGCAATTATACAGTGCTTTTTGACTGCAAAATTATCTACAAAAATAGCTGGAGATCATCTCTGAAAGGGTTATGTATAGATTACTGCTATTGTAGGCATGTAAATGAAAGCAAAGAGATGAGATGTGCCTTGTCTGATATCACACTTAGCCATGTACAAGCTGATAGAAGATGGGAGAAATTACTTTATCCTCAGCATTAAGTTTCACAAGATGCTTGAGTTGGTTTTCACTCTCAGGGCAGTAAAATTATCCCACATCCACAATGTTATGAGCTTTTTTTTTTTTTTTTTTGGCTAGGTTAAATAACCCCTGGATGCCCATCCCAAACTTTGTACTGCTCAGCTATGTCAGTTCAGGGGTTGTAGACTGGGGGATGGGTTAAAAACTAAACTTTTTCCTAGTTTCTTGGTTTATTTCACTACCCTGCCCCAGGAAAATATTTGCACTCTGAGAAAGATTTGGACTAGGAAAATAGCGTCCAGTGTTGGCGGAGTGTGTAAGCTGCCACTTTCTCTGGAAGAAATGTTTGTCAAACCAAGCCGTAAGGCTCAGTCACAAAGAATACACCCAACACAAAAAGGAAACCACTCCTGAGGTATACTCATTACTAGACAAAAATAAGCGTGGCTCTCGATTCCAAGTAAATTCAGTAATATATAATGGCACGCTCCCAAAATGGAATAGCTGTGTGCATGAACGGCATTGCTACTAGAACATGAACAACTTTCAAATGCAGCACATTAATTGCATTTTGGGATGATACATGTGAGAGATTTGCGTATGTGTTGTTCTTTTAAAAAAAACCCCAAACAACAGTGAAGGGTTTCTCGTAATCCCTTAAAAGCTCCAGAGAGCAGAAGCCTATTGAAAGCAAACACAGCACATGAGGGGAATTCTAGCAAAAATGTTGATCTTGGAGGAGGGGATTGGTGTTTTCATCAGATCCTTTCTAGGGTAAAGAACAGAAGAACTTGCTTCTTTCACATAAGCCGTATTCAAGTGCCAGGAGTCGCAGCGGAGATCTTATTCCATCCATAACATGCGCTCTTCATCTGCAAGGGGCAGAGCATCGCCCAAGCTCAAATCAGTGGTGCGGTATCTCTCACACAGTTGATGACTGATCTAACAGTTGCCAAGATCTCTGTGCAGTAACAGAAAACAAGACAGAAATACACTCAGCTCACAGGCAGTAGGTTTCCTCTCTATAATTTACCATAGAACAGACATGAACTTGTCCTTTTTCCACCAAAAACATACATAGTCAGGCTCACTCTCCTTTTTCTTGACCCAGCAAAAGGTCCCTAAGTGCATCTCTGCTGAAAGCTGCTCTATGCTTACCTTAGACTGCGCAGGACAGCACCTCTCACAATAATGACAAGGAACTTTCCTGTCCTCTCCATTAAGAAAACCAGCATGTCATTAGATGGCTTCATGTCAATAAAGGCCAGCAGGCCAGCAGTTCTACCCTTGTCATTAGCTGCAAGTAAATATTTTTCCAAATAGGCAAAATTAAGTCGAAAACTAAAAATAAACCCATTTTAAAATACTTTGCCTCTTCAGCATTGTTAAGAAAAGAAATCTGATTTTACAAATGGCTGTCATTTATTAATTAACTCATTATGTATCAAGTAATGTTGAAATGGCTGTGGTCAAAACTTTGCACTGAAATCTAAACAAGAGCAGAGACGAAAGGACACTTTTCCCCTGTAATCCATTCTGAACCCATCTTGGATCCTTAGCAAGCATTTCTGTGGAGTAAAGGATCTCTTCCTCATGCAGAGATGAGCCTCATGTTTCACTGACTTGGGTGTGTCCCAAGGAGACATCTCTGGGATTCCCCACGGGAAGACACAGACCTCGCTCATACGCAGATTTGCATCTGTCTATCAAGGCATGAGCTTCTGCTGCAGCTGCTCCTACATGTGAGATGGTGGGTCTCTCTCCTCTGCTCCATCTCCTAAGTACTGTGATGCTCATACTGATCCACCCCTGAAGCCTCTACTCAAACCATTCTATGATTCTATGAATTACTCAGGTGAGTTTTTTTCTGTATAACTGTTACCCTAAAACAACGTACTCATTTTGGATTGCCTCAGCTTATCCTCAACATTAACTATCATGTCAGTACACACTAAAAAGTGTGCAATATTCAATATTTTATTATATTTTGGAAGTTCTATTCTTTATTTTACAAACTCTATTTGTCACAACTTTATTCCATTTTGAATATTTTAAAAAAAAAAAGTCTCCTTCAGTTGTATACTAAGGGAAAAATGTGATTTAAAATTTCATCTTGTCTTTTTTTTTTTTTTTTTTTTTTTTTTTTTTTTTTTTTTTTAAAAAAAAAAA